>JANHFP010007510.1:21586-41360 GCA_032468135.1 Calamaria suluensis | reverse complement strand
AACACTAAAACACTGGACCGAAAATAAGGAGAAATTCTTACAAACTTAAAAATTGGAGGTGAAAGGGCCTCATAAGTGGAATAGCCTAGGGCCTCTTTTCATCTAAATCCGGCCCTGACTGTATATGTACAATGACAGTAAAGTTATTATACCCAAATAATCTAGATGAAAAATATCAGAATAACCTATACAAGGCCCTCAATTGGAGCATTACATTTATGTATTACTCATGTGTGGTAAATGATCCTTTCTTTCAGGATTAGCATCCTAAATTGAAGTAATCCATCAACCTCCAACTTGGACTAGGCTGTCATTTTTCCCTAAAGCTGTCAAGCGTGACCAATTTGCTAAATTTATAGATCAGCTATGCTCTTGACCACAACTTATTTTTTTCCTGCTTGCTTATTGTCTCATCTGAATATTTTAGCATAGCCATCTTTTCAGGGATGAGCCAGGGTTACAAGGCTTTCCATTATTTTAATCAATTTCTGCCTGGACTAACTTGAACTCTTTTTCTCATAGCAGCCACATTACTGCGAATACCAAGTTTTGATTCTCGGTTTGGACGGGGCTGGAAAAAGCACCATTCTTCACTATGTATGTAGTCCAGAAGCCAAGAAGCATATAGCACCTACTCAAGGCTTCAACTCTGTGCAGCTGCAGGCCAATGGGCTCCAGATGGACCTTCTAGAAGGTAAGCCCTGTTTCAAAATGGGGCACAATCTGCAACGTACTGCTTGTGAGGCAAGATAAGGGATAGTAATCTGGCAATTGTGCAGAAAAGATGGATCTGGAACTTCTTCACCTCTATGATAGAAACCACTGGCTTTGTTTGCAGAAACCACACTTAACTTATACCTATGTAAGTCAGTTTGTTTACACCATAAACTAAGATTCAAAAATTGAGAGGTTAATAATATCCAAACAAAAAACTGACCTATGTTTTCTATCTAATACATCAAAGTAATTGAAAACTAACTTGAAATCCTTCTTCTGAATTGAATTTGTTTTTTGTACTGGGAATCCCCTATGACTTGTCCACGTTTGTGTTTTTCTGGCCTGAACAATGCATGGGAGACTATGATAGGTATTTATACATAATAGAGAAAATTCTCCCTCATTTAAATCCACATCTGCATTTCAGGCATGGGAAAGACACTCATTATATGATGTAAAGAAATATTTTCTCATGCTTTTTTTGTCAGCTGTAGTCACTGCAATTAAGCACTGGAGGACATCAGAATGAAAAAGAATGCTATGTAGTCAATTTGTATTTTTGCTCTTTGTTATACTAGTTGGTGGGAGCCAAAATCTACGCTTCTATTGGAACCAGTATCTGGGCAAAGCCCACATTTTGGTGTTTGTTGTAGACTCTGCAGATGGCCCACGCCTTCACATTGCTCGGCAGGAGCTCCACTGCCTGCTAGCGGAGGACCCTCAGCTGCCTTTGATAGTCTTAGCTAACAAACAGGTGAGTCCCTTGCTATCTTTCACGTGTGTCCTTCTAAAATTGTAGTTTGATATAGATCATTGTTGTCAAACTCGCCACGTCATGCTGTAGTCACATGGCCTTTCGTGATGTTTTTCCCCTTTGTGGAGCTGGGATGGGCATGGCCTGTGCATGATGCATCTGGCCCATGAGCTACCAGTTTGACACCCCTGATATAGATGGAAGAGCAGCTTAAAATTATAGAACTGCATGTGACTCTGAGATTCCTTTGACTAGATTCCTAGATTACTTTTCTGTACTTCAAAAATCTCTTTAAGGTTTGCAAGAACACAACCAAAATGTAACAGTAGATCACCAATAACAATTTCTTACTAATTTCAAGAAGTGAAAGAAACACCAGCATATATTAAGCTTAAAACTCACCCAAATGAAGAAAAATAAAAAATTGTGGCATAGCTTTTTTTACAGGAAAGACCTAACATTTTTTAAATGATTGTATATCTTTTCTAGGACAAGAATGATGCCCTAAGTGTGGCAGAATTGCAAGAGGAGTTGGCCTTGCACAATCTGGATAGTCAGAGGAAATTCTTTCTCTTGCCCACAAGTGCAACTTATGCTGGTCTGGCCACTGCAAACAGTGTTCTTCACTTGAAGCACCTGCTGGTCAAAATCCTTGCCCATTCAAGCAAGATGGACTCCCTGTGATTGCGCCTCTCAGCAATAACTTTTTTTGCATGGTCAGGAAAGTCTTAAAAGTCCACCTTGGCACTCACCAAATGCTTTTGGAGAAGGAATTCCACCTGCCAATATAGCCTTGAAGGTAACTCCTACCATTCTGCATAAGAAGGGGGAAAAAGGGGCAAAGTACATTGCTTGAGGAGGGCATCAATTAACCTCAGACTATTGAAAGCAGCAGCTGCTCTTTTCACAAATCTAAAGAACTGTAATACCAATATTTGCACTAAGACTTTGCACTCTACTGGATCTACTATATTTTACAATAAGCAGGAAGAGGAAATGCAATGACTTTACATAGAGGAAGCTAAGGAAGTCATTTCATAGGCTCTTTGCCTATGAAATGACTTCATTATTTGAAAAGCTGGGGGTTAGTCTTGGTTCATAAAGGACTACTTTCATCTTGATTGCAGTTAACGGAAAGTGGTAAGTACTGAAACAGATGGCTTATCTAGATTTGAGGAATCCTGAATTTAATATCTTTTATTTCTGGCTACGCACATTGGAACATTTGTGCCTTGAACTGATGCCAAAGCTACTTCAATCACCAAGACTCTGCTATCTTATTTATTACTTGATTCTTCTGAAGCAACCTCTACAAACTCTAGATATTTGATATTGATCAAGACAATTGGAGAGTCTGGGTTAGACCACAAAGAGATTCACAAAACTGACATCCTCCAAACTGGGTGAGCTCAACTGTCAAATTCCCTGGTTGGCTGGGAAGTTTGGGATGTAGGCCAACACATGCAGGTGTCCCCGATATGGCAAAGTTCTTCAGCATGTACTTGAATATCCGTATTTGATCCCAACCCATCAGGGGTTCTTAAAAGTTTTTATTTCTGCTCCAGTATAGAAACAAAATGTTATCTATGCAAAAGCTATTGTGAGCCAGTAATGGCTGTTACAACATACAGGTAAGCCACATCATAGGAGCGACCAATACCATTCTCCTAAATTTCTAATGAAGAAAAAAGCAATCATTTGTCTCGCCTCCGTATTAAAGCATAATTCTACATGTGCAGGAAGGGAATTCCATCTTTAGTAAATTTATCTCTACAGCTCTAATGAGGTTACGAGTAGGAATGATTGTTTCTTACATAGGAAAATGATGTATACTACTCTCCGTTGTTCCCTCTTCTCTTGGCAGATCAGGATTTTTGTTTGGACTAAGCTCCTTTTGCACAATTTGTTTTAACCACGCCCCCCCCCCCTTACCCTATTACAGAATATAGGAAACCTGGATAATATATTTTAGCCATATATGCCACAGGCAATTGCTAATAAATGCTTTGTACCATTTATCAATAAATCTTGTGATGTAATGTATGACCCTGCTCTTCATCACTTGAGGAATCCTGCATACAAATCATCAGGACAATTATTGCTAATGGCAATAATTGGCATTCCTTTACTTGGGATTAGACAGCTTTTTAATCCTGTGTTTTCCAGGTGCTTCAACAAAGAATTCAGAAGCCTCAATTGCAAATTCCTGTAGTAGCTGCATGACAATGTACAACTGCAGTTTCAGTCTTCAGAGAAAAAGAACCACTGCTGCTTCTACTTTTAAAACAGCTAAGGAAAGATGGCTTCACAGACAATCCATAATGTACCACACATTAGGACATTCCACATCATTCCAACATTGCCATCAGCAGGGCGGTGGTTTCTTCCGTCTCATAAATATGGACTAGTGTTTATTGAGAGTTAGCATTTTTCTGGGATAGACTCTCATTGGAAAGTGGAGATAGCTCACTCTGGCCCAAGTTTTGAGACTTTAATTTTGATGCCCACATCTTATTTCTGAGAAGCTATCATTTGAGGCTACTATTATTGTGCTGTCTTTCCAAAATGCTCAAGACATAGACAAGTTGGTGTACAATTAACCTCTGCTCTTGTAACTAATATCTTTTTCTTCAATATGCTCTATTATCAACACTAGATTTAGAGAAATCAAATGTCATAAATCTTTCACCTTTTACTAGAGAAGTCATGTGTCAACCAAGGTTTCTACAAGGCAAAAATATTTTTGTCACCGAGAGCTATTTTGCCTTGAAGAACCTTCCGTGAAATAAATAAACCTGAAAGCCGACTTAAAATTTCTGCAGAACTTTGGAGAATCAAAGTTACACCTGTATTTTCTTATCTCTCTTTAGAAGGCAATATTTTATGTAATTCAAGTATCAGTTTTTCAATCTCAGTCACTTTTAAATCCATGCCAGATGAAATAATGTTTCAGCATCTTTTCCTCCTCATAATTATTGTTCCATTTTTTCTGGCCGCAAAGATGCAATGAATACTTGGTACTCCTCGGGATAGAAGCGTTTATACACACTGATCTTCCTCTTTATTTGTTTTGGTGTATCCTGGTAATAGTTCTTCTCATCACGAGCCATAGCCTAGGCAGTAAATTACAAGCATAAATTATCAGAGAAGCGGTTTTATATTAACATATATTTTTAGAAAGTCCCCACACCCAGAAAGTAAGCAGTACACTAAACATCCAAGTCTCAAGGATAGCCTATACATAAAACAATTGCAAATACAATCACAGAACTCCAATAAAATAAAAGGTAGATTCAGATGCAATTTAACCAGTTGCTCTACAATTATTTTGAATTCTGCCTGCAACAAAGGAAGTGTAAGCACTCCAATATAAATCATCTGAAGGGCCCTAATTGCTTACTTCAGCTCAAATGTGGATTTCAGAACAATCATATATGTTGTCATGTAAGCAACACTGTACAAAGCAATATGGGAAAGCAGAGAAAACAAATCCTTTCTTAAAACTGCCTATACAATGCATAATGTATCAATAATTCTATAAATAAATACAAGACTTAACCTTCATGAAAGTCATATTAAAACCCATGCCAAGATCTAGATACAGTTTTTAAAAATGTGTGGGGAAAATAAAGATCCAACCATGTAATCTAGAAGAGTCTTTCTGGAGAAAATGTTACTACTGCGAAGATCTTCTGTTTTAAATACTGTGAGAGGAGATCTCACCCAGCCAAGCTGTTTCAAAGACATTTACAGGTTAAAATTAAATTAGAATTGGCCTTGGAATAACTGGAAGCCAGTACAGGAGGCAAACGGATTGGCATGATGTAGTAGTAACAGCCAGCCCTCCTCACTTCAAATATTGTAATTGGGATTCTCTAATCTGATTTTTTCATATCATTTTCTAATGATGTATTGGTTGGAAATAATTACAAAATGATCTCTACCTTATAATTTTCACCATGATTCTGAATCATGTGTTTGACGTAGTCAATAAGATCTCTGGAGAGGGTCTCGGATTTTTCCTCTGGAAAGCTGGCTTCATATTCTAATTCTGGGCATAAAGAAAAAAAAGCAGGAAGGTATTAAGAAATGTTTGCACTGTGAAACCTCCTTTTGTGGAAATAGAATAGTTCTACCCAACCATTACATCATGGAAGTCATATCTCTTCCCTCCAATAGGAGACATGCCCAGGCTTGCTTGGAAAAGATGCATTATTTTCATATCAACAGACATAATGTATTTGTTCTCTCACCCTAATTTCTAATATCAATAGTTTGTATTCAAAACCACAAAAAAGTTTGAATATCTGTTACGTTTGGTAAATAAACAATGAAGAAAAGAAAACCACTTAATTGGAATAGCAAGACTTCTAATGAAGGATTTTCCTGTGAAGAATGATATGTGTATCAAACTATGCCAATATGAAGTAATACCCACCATTTATTACATATGGCTTCCTAACAGTTGTTGTCCCTGCCTGTTTTCCATCAAGTTCCATTTTTGTATCCTGTAATTTAAAAGACATAACAATTCACATTGTGCAAAAAGGCAGCTAGGAATTATTTTGTATTTTCTTTTTATCACATCATTTTATAATGGTTAGCACTCATTTTAAACATTTAAAACGATCAATATCTCTCTTTTGGTATCTAACTGGATGCAGTGTTACATCACACAGTTTCAAATTATTATACAATACAAATTGTGACAGCTATTTTATAAGTCTGTACAGTAGCACTCTACCGTTTTTTTTTCTCAACATAGCTATGGATGTCAGCATCAGGGGAAACTAAGTGAATAACAAGATGGTGATTGTTCGCTTGCCTAAATGAAATGCCAAGAATTAGAAATAGCTCTTCAACTATTTCAATTTCCTAAAAAGTAAAATAGTCGGACAAAAGAATTTATCTCCAAACCAAAAATTGAGCTAATGACAATTTAGCTACAATGGTATTTCTCATGAATACTTTGTATTTAACCAATACCATTTGAGATTTAAGGGAAAAATTCTACAAACATTTTCATGATGTACTTTTCTAATCAGTAATGCTATTTTCATATTGTCTTCTTAGAACATACAAATAAATAATGCAAGCTCCTAAACAATAAAACTTGATTTACAGTTTTCCTTCAACTTTCAAGTGATTAACTGTTCTTGGAATTCATACAGCACTAACCTTTGGAATGGGAATTGCCTTGTTTGGATCAACAGCCAGGCCCATTTCTGCCAAATTCTTAGAAACTGATTTGGTGCTATCCCAGGCGTGTCGGATTTGAGCACTGAAGAGAAATGAAGAGGTGGAGGAGAGAAATAAAGCAGGGCATCAATGCTATGTGGAATGTTGATTTGACGCTGAAAACCATAAATATATATGTGCCTGTCTCTTTCCACAATTGTAAAGGTAAAAGAACACTTTAAATGACAATCTGCTGCTATTTCATGACATACAAAATTGGCTGCCTGTGGCAGCTATTTCAACTGTCTGATGATAGGATTAATCCTGTACAAGTCTAGAGCCTAAAAAAATGTATTTCAATATATCTGTCTAAAGATATTTCAAGTATCATTAAGAGGCAGTCTTTAGCAAAAATTGGGTTCACTTCATTACTTTTAAATTTACCCATCATCTTGAACATTTTACCTTTTTCCACACATGAAAAGGAGTTGTTATAGCAATGATAATGAACTCCCCGTCATAACTTTTTGAGTTGAGCCATTTTCATTCTATGTGTTTTTTAACCAAATCTATCTCTGGCATTTTTCATGTTATTCCTCATATCTATTCTTCATTTTAATGATTGTTTAGCCCCAAGTCCTGTGTGCAACAGTAGTTTTCCAGGGGAAATTAGCATGGAACAGACATCATAGATAACAAAATATCAGAAAAAGTTTTAAAGGCAGCACTGGGGAACCTCCTATCTAAACCGAAGCTCGCCCCCCCCCCAAAAAAAATGATGATGACCCAACTGCCACTTTCCTCTACTACTCACCATTTTATTCGAGGCGCCGACCGTTTGCGGAAAGCCCGGTTCAGCTTTTTGCGGTCGACGTTATAATTATACTTCTTACGACGCTGCTTCTGCTTGGCTTTCGGCATCGTGGCGGCGGCTCTCGAGAGCGAACTTGGAAAGGGCCCACGCGCCGCTTCAAGTGCCCTGAGGTCGCAGCCAAAGCATCATCCGGGGCCGACGTTCGCAATGGAGGATGGGAGCGGTAGTTCCGCCCGTTCGATCAGCGTGGCCTACGTGCGTTTAAATTGAACTACATTTCCCAGAGCGCGGAGGTAATGGGAGGGTGGGGCTTGGGTTTAAATCATACCCCAGATTCGTGTGAAAAGCGCCTATTGGCTGACGAGGGCGGGCGACGCCTCCATTAGCGACAGCGGAAGAGTCGAACTTGGTTAAAGCTCATCAAGAGGTGACCTTCGTGCTTTGGCATCTGGCGAGACCTGCCATGGCGCAGAGTCCCCCGCCGCCATTTGATCCCTACCGACCCCCGGTGATCGAAGGCTTTACTCCGACTTCTCGGCCGAGTTCCGAACGCTTCCAAAGCAAGTTCGTGCGCAAGTTCCGCGAGAATCCATTTGTGCCCCTCGGTGAGCCTGGGCGAACTTTCCTCGAGGAATAAGCAAGCGAATTGGTCGGGGGATCGGAGAGCGCGACTTTTGGGGAAAGCAGCGCGACTATCATTTCAATTTTGCATTATTTCTTTAAAGTATTTTCATTCTGCCTGCCCACCCCTGCATTCTAGGCCAGGGGTGGACTTCAGGGACCACTAAATTAATAATTTTAAATCCCACGGACTACTAATATGCATTTTTTAAAAAGACAAATAGTGTTTACTGCAATATAAAAAATGGGGAAAAAAATTCTGCGGACCACCGACATTTTCTCATGTACCAGCAGTAGTCCACAGAGCACCAGTTGGTGACCGCTGTGAATCTAGGCAGTGTTGAATAATTTGGGGGGGGGGGGAGGAATTGCTGTGAAATAAACAGCTGTAAAAACAACCTAGTAATCAAATATACCCAAAATGTGAAAAAACAGTAAAAAAGGATTTTATACTAAAGTGCATCCAAAGAAGGAACCAAAAAAAAAAAGAATATTTTGGACAATGGCTCCAAAGTCAGCCAGCCATTAGAAATGCCTTTTTGCTGGTCTCAGTCAAACGGTACTAAGGGCTCCTGAGAAAACAAACCTTGCTTTATTTTTTCTCATCATTTAACTTACCTCGATGCTTTACAAACTTGGCATCCCTAAGGATGTGTGGAGTTCTAATCCCAGAATTCCCCAGCCTCCCCAAGCCTCTGAAGAGAATTCCCCAGCCTCTGAAGAGTTGGAAGTCCACACATCTTCAAGTTGCTAAATTTGATTGATTTGGTTGTATCAAAGGTAGGTCTTATTGAGAAAGGGAAAGTGCAAGCATGGGTTAATAACCAACCACCAATCCTTGAGATTTGAGACTGATCAGGAAAATACTAATATTAAATAACAAAAATAAAATCAGTGTTTGTCCTTAACAGAAACATGAGCCATAAAAGTGGTATGGGTTAAAGTTTTTCCTGGTGTGAGGGAATGGAAAAGAATTCCCTACCTAAATACTTGTGTTTAGATCCTTTGTTACCCTTTTTAATACGTGAAACCTAAAGGTCAATGAACCAAAGTTTCTTGACAGAATTTGGAGCTCTCAAATGAAAAGATGGGGTGGTATATTCAGGAGATAGCTCAAGCCTCTAACTATTTATTTTGTTTCCTTTTCTTCCCTCTCCTCCAGGCTGCCTTGCTACAGCTGGCATTTTGACTTATGGACTCATCTGCTTCATAAACAACAAACCCAAGCAATCCCAGATGATGATGAGGGCCCGTGTTATAGCCCAGGGCTTAACTGTTGTATCCCTATTAGTGGGCATGGCTGCTACAAACCTGAAGAAACCTAAGTGAACAAGCTGCTACTGTACAATTAAATGAAAATATTGACCACTAACCCGGGTAAGAACAAGCCCGCCTGCCTGCCAGCATACCACAATTTGCAGAATGATATTTCACTTTAGGAAGTGACTTTTCTGGTACCAAGGAGGCCCAGTTTTGTTTAATAACATTGGTAATATATTGGATATCCCATCAATTCAAATTTGCTACTGATGTATAACATTGTGTATCATAACCATGTTTTAAGCCTGTCTTTCTGATAAAGCCAGTAAGATTACCTGAGATAAACAAAGCACATTGGATGGAGGAGGGCCTTTATTATCTGTTAGGCAGTTATATGGTTAAAAGTGCATCGAAAATAACACATTTATTATGGAGATTGGGTGTGATTAATCACGTTATATGAGTGTTAATATTGTTGATGTTATTTTTTCTGAAACTGTCAAGGGTACACAGAAGTCAGGAAGAATCTAACTGTGATGTATTAAAAACCATTGTGTTAAGACATACTGAGTTAGTCTGAAACAATTGTTACTTGATAAGGTACTTATAATCTGCCTCACATACAACTTCTGCAAAACTGCAGATAACTAGTGGAAGACCCTTTGGTTGAAGTGGGGCACCATTGAGTTTGTTGATGTAGCAGCCTTCATGCTACATAGTGACATCCCTGCCTGAGTTACTGGATTCCTTTGGTGGATTGGGGTGGGGTTGCCAAGGCTCAAAATCTTTGGTGATTTCAACCTTCCCCCAGGTGGCATTAAATCAGTGTCTTGGAATTCATGGCAATTGTCAAGCCGACTTGTCATCAAGATTCTGATGCACAACAAAGTTCTGTACTTTTTGTTTCAGAGAAGTTACTACCTGATCTGAGATGTGCGGACATTATCATCAGTCTACTACTGGGGACATATGCTCTGATTGCCTTACATTTTGCACTCCTTACAAAATGGGAGGAAGTGGAATCTGTTAGACTAGACCAGCGCTATCACACTTCCAGCCTATGGGCTGAATGGGTCATGTGCTGGCCATGCCCATACCCAGTTTAGTGAAGGGGGGGGGGAAGAGTCCCAATATGTCACATGACCCTGATGTGACGTGATGAGTTTGACATCCCTGGACTAGACCATCCAAGGCAACCATTGAACCCTGACAAGTTGTAGAGGGAGGTTGGTGGGTTTTTTTCCTTAAGTATTTGATGAATAATTTGGCTGAGAATTGGCTGGCTGGCTGAAATGGACATGTGGCAAAGGCCTTAGAACAGATTACACCAATGCATCCTTTTGCTGAGCATAAATCCTGAGGTGTGCTTTGATTTTCCAGGGGACTTAGGAGATGAAATGCCAGAAGAGCCATCTAGAGCACTATTGGAGGAAGATGAAGAGTGAATTTCAACCAACACAAGTTAGAGCACTCTTCCTCTCCTTTTTAACATCTGTTTGAGAACATTGGATGAGATAATGACTTGTTTTGGGGTGCGGTACCATCGGTTTGGTGATAATGCTGAATTGGCAAAGATCAAAGTCTTGTACCTCTACTTGGAGGCTATCAGGCTGTGTATGTGTGGAGAAAGAGACTCATTCAACAGTAACAAGCTAGGTGGCTGTGTGTGCTGGAACTGGATATATGTTCCATCTTTAGGCCCAGATGGGAATCCATTTCTTCCTGTTGCACAATTTGGGGATCTCCTTGGACTCACAGCTCCAGCTGAAGCAGATGGCAGCTATGGCCAAGAAGGCCTTTGCAGAAATCCATGCAGATTGCACCATTTTCTGGACCTAAAGGCCTTTCTCATGCTTTATTCACTTATGGATTATTGCAGTATGCATGTGGCTGCCCTTGAAGACCATCAATTTAAGCAATTTTGGGCATGCCCGTGCAACATTCCTGCTTTGTGAGTTGTACTGTTTGCTGGGAGGCTTCCAAAATAAATTCACTGTGCTGGTTATTACATAAACCCATCTCATGACATAGAGTCGTTTTTGTAGCTTCTGCCCATGCTTTGAAATTAAACAGATTTATCATATTTCTAGCCATTAAACAGTGTCATTAGATGGTCTTCTAGATCAGGGGTCTCCAACCTTAGCAATTTTAAGACTTGTGGACTTCAAATCTCAGAGTTCCTCAGCAGCAAAGCTGGTTGAGGAATTCTGGGAGTTGAAGCCCACAAGTCTTAAAGTTGCCAAGGTTGGAGATCTCTGTTCTAGATCACAACATCTGCCCTTTGGAACAATATTCTCATATTTGTCCACATGAAGACATTGTTGAAATAAAACTTTTAAAAGCTGGGTTTTCACCTAGGTCCTGGGCTGGAACGATACAGACCTTTGGGTGTTAATATGGTTCCTGGAGAATTTGTGGACGGCTTTCTGTATGTCTTTTTTTTTGTATTCTTTATTTGTTTTACTATTGTATGTTGTCCAGAATCACAACAGCCTTATAAATTACTAAGTAAAGTGGTCTCTTGTCCCCTCCCTCCACCCAACTTCATTACAATTTAAATCTTGTGTTTGAGTAGCCATTGCAAGGATGTGAAGAATGGAGTTGTATTTCATAAAAGTGTATCTTTTAATAAAATTTGCTAGTCTGAAAAGGTGCTACCACATTCCTATTTTTTGGCTATCATGCAGCTGTCTTACAATGCGAAGGGTAGGATAAATTGCATCTCTTTTCCAGTCTGTTCATTTTTGAACTTCCTAGATTGCAAAAGATTTGTTAACTTGGTCTTGCTAATTAATGGCATCTTCCATGTGTCATAGCTTTTCTAACAATTTATACCACTAACTTACCTGAATGTAAGTCACATTTAGTAGGATTTTAAGTATCTTTACATATGCTAAATCTTTAAATATCTTTAAATTTTAAATAGGTTTAAACCTGCTTAAAGTTTGGTTATGCCTATTGTGTTTGACGAAGTAGATGTTAAAATATGTTTTGATAAGAGCGAGAATGCATTTAGGTTTGTGAGAGAAAACTTGTGACTAGCAAAATTAAGTAAGTGGAATGGATAAGCATAAATTGTAAATAGATGGTAAGATAGTAATAGAGAATGTACAAAGGTTCCAGTAGAAATTAATATATTGTACGCAGCTCAGGGTTGAACCATGGAGTCTTTGGTGTGCTCTGAAATGTTTGCTTGCAAACATTTCATTACCTGAATGTTATCAGGCAACATAATAATGTTACCAAGGACTCCACAATGAAGAAATGTCATAATCTCCTACTCTATTTCAGTCTCCCCAAAGGGCTTCTAGGTTCAAATTAATGTAACGAAAGCAAGTGACTCAAGGGAGTTGGTAACTCAGTTAAACTAATACTATAAGCATAGCTTTGGGTCCAGGATAAGTCTAATCCCAGCCAAGGCTCTTGGAGGAGCTTGCATATATTTCAGTGTCTTTTCTTTAAAAAATAATGGTGTATAGATGCGATGCCAAAAGTTTAGAGAACAGCCAAACACCAAAGAGTTGATGATAGTAATGGCCAATCATTTCGTCTTGGTATCCATACTGGGAAAATAATTTGGGAACATTTAAAAAATAATGCACTGGCCTCCTGCAGGAACCAGCAGGGTTTAGCAAGTATAGTTAACCCAAAGCAATTTGATATGTTTTAACAGGAATGACCATTTTAGTTGTCCATTGCACTATAGTCATAGTGTACCTTGACTTTAGCAAAAAGTTCAGGAGATTCTGAGAGATGATGATGATAAACTACAGGCTGGAATATGCTACCAGAAGAAAGAATTGAACAAGTTTTGTATCAGTCGAGAACAGGGGTGTCAAAACCCGTGGCCCTGATGTGTCACCTGTTGGCCACGCCCATGCCTGGTTTAGCGAAGGGGAAAGTCATGATATGTCACAATGTGACAATGCGAGTTTGACACCCCTCATGTAGAAGGAAGAGTCAAGTGCTTCAGGGCCCTGTTCTATTCAACATACTTATAAATTGCATGGACAGAGTTCAAATTTGCAAAAAATAAAAAATTGAGGAGGTAGCAAATACTTTAGGTAGGAACAAGTGAGACGTATTTTAATAAATGCAAAATTCTACATAGTAAGGGTTCTTTGAAATCATGGGCATTCCTTTATTGTTAGGAATTGAGAGCTTCAAGAAAACTTGTATTGGCTGAATGTATGTATCATGCTAACCCATGTTTTATTGACTAAATTATAAAGGCTGGCCTAGCAACATCAAACCTTGGGTTACTGAATAAAAACTACAGCTGAATTGCCCAATGCACTCAAGTTACTATGATTTTAAGCCTTGTTTATCCAACATTGCAGGCCAAAACCTAACAGAGTGCATTATGCTTTTTGTCACCAAAATGAATCCAGGCCTTTTGTGCTAATCATCTTGCTGGCAGCCTAAGTCGGGTAAAATAATGATGTTCATACATAATCATATTGTAATTCTCAGGGGAAAAAACTCTCTTTGACTATTTCCTTGCATTGTAGATCAATTTTGGTAAGAGTTTACATCTAGGATTTCTTATTAGCACCTTAGTATTATGCAGGAAATTGTGCTACTAACTATAAGGCAGAAGTAGCTTACAGGATTTGAAGCACAGAAGCCACACTCTTTTAAAATCTTCTCACAATGCCTGTGTTTTAAGGATTTAAATGCTGCATGTGACAGCATTTAGCCAAATTTGACTGATTTAAGCAACCGGATTGTACTTGGATGCACAAATCATCCCAATCTAGACTAAAATTGAAAGGTATCCCAGAAAAAGGCAACAGCATTTTTTTTTGTACTGCCAAGAAAATTATAAAGATACATCTGCATAGTACCTAAGAAGTCAAGATCTTTCTTTTGTAGAAAAGAAAGTGTAGAACTCTTACCCCAAGACCACCCAATTATATACATAAATTATGCATAGGAAAACTTTTTAACTATTTGAGAGATAGCTATTAAATCTATTAAAATATAGCTTAAAATTTACATAAAATTGCATCATTTGTGTAATTTTACAAGAAATTCTAAAATATCCTGATTTTTTAAAATTCTGACTGGTGTGAGGACTAATTGCAGGGCTTAGAAAACTATGAGCCTTTATGTGGGGAGATCTTGATGTATTTTTTTAATTAAGAAATTTAGTTGGGTTCTCACACAACTGTCTTTTAATGTTCTGAATTGCATAACCTTTTTAATTTTTGCTTCAGAATACTTTGCAGGAAACAATATTAAGACTTCTTCATACATGAATCCTGATGATGGTCTTATGTAACTTTGAAAAATGAATTTTGATGTCTTTTACATTTTCAGTTTAAGAAATGTAAAGCAAACATTCTGTAATTTTACTCTCAAATTCTAGAAGCATTTGGTTTAGAAATCTCACAGAAAATTAGGAGACGAGTTTTAATTTTTGATAAGCTGAAATGGCCAGTGAGACTGTGATTGCTACTAGGGGCACTTGGCCATCTTCTTGGCCTATAAATTTCTGAGTAGTCAATGATGGGGCAAGACATTATCCTTAGAACTGTAATTGTCCCTTCATTCCCTTTGGTATCCTTGCCACATAACACCTGTAGGAGTCGTCTTTGGATTCTGATAAAATGATATTCAGTAAACACCACTCAAAAGAAAGCTTGTGAAAGTATTGATTTTTTCTCCATATTTCTTCTCTTTGCTCGTGTGTTCCACGAGCAAATATGTTGTACAATTCTTATGAATGTTTCATTTCAAATGTCAATATCTTGGACCCACAGGATGCAAGCCAAGGACATGCACGAGAAAGGCTTGCCTTATTTAAAGGAGCAGCCTCTGATGGTACTACCACCAAATGACACCCCACCCCCCAAAAAAATCCCTTTGGGGAACATTCTCAGGTCTTCAAAGGATGGTTTCTAGCATAGCACTTTCTGGTACAATATAACCCACCTATGAAAAATAACTGAAGTTATTAGCCTAAGAGAAAATACTGGAAAAATATGCTTTTCCTTCAATGTGTTGCAGCTCTTGAAAATGTGTTACTATGCAAAACTCGCCTATTGAATTACCCATTTGGACATTTTACAAGTAAAATATTTACGCCAACTTATGTAGTGAACACAACCTGTAAATTCTGTATGTACAACTACATTTTCATGAATGTATTTCAGCCCTGCTACACAACAGCTAAAACGAAGTAATGTACCCAGTCTTTCTTTCTAAAGCCACATTTTCAAAAACTGATTTTATAGCCTTGCACTGCTAATTTTTTTATATGTGAATTTGCTCAAATGAAAAACCTTCACTAAAAGAGCCAAGCTTTCCTTTCTAGTAAACGTACGCCCAAAGGGAAACTGGAAGAATTGTTGAGTCTTCTTTAATTACAGCAAAAGAGATTGCAGATCTGAGCTAGTAGTATGGAAAGGAAGACAAAGAAAAACTTTCATCATCTGACATTGCTGCTGATACAAAACTTCCTCTAGGTAACTGGATTGGAAAACCATACTAGTAGCAAGGACATGGTTGCTGATGCGAAGACCTGAAAAATGAATGGGCAAGTATCTTCTGGAACAAAAGTGGCATGTCTGTCTGATATGTTTAAACATATTTACATGGGAGTAAATCTCACTGTTACAGCATTAAATGCCAAAAGAACATAAAACATAGTATTTAGCTGTGTGTATTAATTTATATGAACAAAACCAGAATTGGCTTCTGTTTGTTTAAGTCTACAACTATCTCAGTGGAGAATATCCAGAGAAGGTGCCTTTTAATAACATCCAGTTTAACTCTACATTGTAGCTATACATTTAGTGTATTCTTAAGCAAATATGGAATAACCTTTGAAGAGAAGACTGAAAGTGAAGTAATCTGCTCATATAGTCTTCCTAGACATCAAGTAAGCCTACAGATTATCTCAAAAAGAGAAAAGCATTCTCTTTAGTGCAAGCAATTCTTTGTGCAGTGGTTTTAGCTTGGATCATACCTTTCATACAAATCTCATTTTCAGCTTTGCCATTAAAAATGTGCCACACACATCTGTTATTACTTTAGTTGTCTGTTTCTCTGTCTCTCTTCTGTACATTTGCTCTTGAAGGACTCATTTTTTAAGAAAACTCTTCTATCAGATTGTGCCTACAATGTCCAGCACAAGTGGGAAACACAACTGAATCCCAACCCTCTAACTGTTGGCCATTCTGGAGAATCATGCTCATCACTCAGGTTTTTTTTTTAAAAAAAGAACAGCAACAGAACTGGGACCAGAATTTTGTTCCCAGCCCTAAGCTCAGTTTTAGCTGAGCTTGCCCTCCTCCAGTCAAGTAGAAGTGACTAGAGAGGATAATGTTTAACCTATTAAACCAGTCAGGTTTGAAGGGAGTAGATATCGGCAACACTGGGGGTGTGGAAAATTGAATGACCCAATACTGAAAGTGACCTTGCCTGAAGGCAGCAGAGAAGAGAGCAGTTGCCCAAGGACCACACCATTAATAAATATGTGTAAAAAGATATCAGTGCACCCTTTAAGCAAAGTAAATTCCAAGGGGGTGAGGGGGATACAGGCAGCCACCCAATTTAAGTGACAGGAACATACTGAGAAGAGAGAAAGAGGCAGGAGTGGGATGCTATTGTTTGTTTCCCCCATTTTTGTGGCCTTCTAAGCCTGTGGTGGTGTTGCTGCTAAACTGGCTGGCACAAAGAGCCACCAGCACCCTCACTCCAGCCCCAGCCTCTGTTCAGCTAGGCTAGCGGGCCAGAGGGATCTGTTTGAGGGAGATCAACACTGAGCGCATGCGTGAGACATCCTTGGACTGCTTGCTGCTCTTGGGATTGAAGTCGCAGAGTTGGGCCACTTTCTCCCATTCCGTTCCAGTCGTCTCTTCCTTGGACTCCTTTAGGAAGGCTTCCTCTGAGGCTCTGGAGAAGGCAAGACAGAGGCTGTCAGGCCAGAGAAGTGCAAGAATATTTGCCTCCAGACAAGGTCTGGATTGGCACAAAACATTCACTACCGGATAACTACGGTAACCTATGAGGCATCAAACGAACCACATTTTCTGCATTCACATGGTGTCCTCAACATAATTTAATTAGATAGGCCTGATTTGTATCACACACAAAATTAAATTTGATCTGGTCTGTTATGTGAATAGAGCCATTGAGATCTGAAGAGGGGAAAAAAAGAATTTCCCAGAACTAATTTTCCTTTTAAGGAACATTCTGACTAACAAACTTTGCAACACTGACCACCATGTAAAGGCATAGATTCTAAGAGTCACATCATCTCGGTGTATAGATATAAAATATGCTACCAGCTAAGTGCAGTTTATTATTAGCTATAGTTCAGATCATGGATAATCATGATCACGAGCTTGAAAAGTACTCTAGGGTTTCTGCTATCTCAAGAAAAAAAAAAGGAAAAATAAATAAAGAGGGAAAACAATAAATATATGTATGAATAACAACAGGGATGGCCAAGATATATACCTTATACTTGATTCCAAGGTTAGGAGCAAAAATATGTAAATTCTGAAACAAATTGCTAGAGACTAGAATGATTATTTGAGACTAGAATGATTATTTAAAAGAAGCACTGCAACTTATTGGGAGGACAGTAGGAGCATACAATATAGGATTCAAGAACTGTTTGATATACAGTATTTAAGCAGCGTCTCTTAGATTCTGCAGTATGAAGAACATTCCCAGACTAGTATCTGGCACTGCACAAAAACAAATAGAGAAATAATGACAGTGTAGGCCTATGTAAAGGATGCTTATATGACATGCTTTGAAGCACTTAGAAATTATCATAAGCCTTATAATTATTTAGTAATAATATTAACTAAAGTTAAAGGCTCCCCCAACTCCCAGTGACTGAGTAGTATGCAATGTTAAATTTATTTCTTGGATTTCTATACCGCTCCTCTCCTTGCGGACTCTAAATCAATAAATCAATAAAAAATCAATTAAAAAAAACAATACAACACCACCACCCCCAATAAAAACAGCAGAAGATGAAAGAATGATGGAAGAAAATAAACTCAAGAGGGGAACAGAAAGGAAAAGGGATATCAGTTGTCTTCTCCAAAGACCTGGGCAAAAAGCCAGGTCTTTAAGGTCCTTCAAAATACTAGTAGGTATTCCTTAATAAGAAATGTGTGGCATAACAGAATATACCTTTGCCATTTTGCGGCTTCGCTTCATACTCCTCTGTCACTCCTCTACTGTATATATAAGCTTCTATATTTCCAACTGGAAATTTACGCCTTGGAATGTATGCCTTGTTCCTTTATGCCTTATTCCAAGGCATAAAGGTAATTTATGCCTTACATTTTTGCTATGCCAGCAAGAAAACTGTTAATTTAGAAATAGAAACAAAAGAGACCCTTCTCCTTTATCTGCTTAACCAAAAATGGTATGTATAAATTTATCCCAAACAATGGATGATAGGAAGCGGAGAGTAAACCATATTAAAGCAAGATTTGGAATCAGGAAACGACATAATTGCAATGACTATTCTTACACCACAGTGAATTATGAGAAGGAAGAACTGAGGCAATTCTGGGTTTGTTTTTGGTCTGATGAAACATCTAGGCAAAAAGCTCACACTGGAGCTCCACATGCATGGTCCCATTCAGAAAAGTTACTCCCACCCCCCTGAAAAATGAGCAAGAGACATACACATAGCCAATCACATCTGCATCTGGCTGCTGGTAAAAGGCTTTGTCAGCAATCCTGTGGCAAAGTCCAGTAACGGGAGAAAGGGCAGAGCAGAATGGAAGCAAAGAGTTAAAGAAACACAGATTAGTAATATCCTTAAAAGTGGAAGAGGCAGAACTAGATGCTACCTGAAAGCATTAGCAGCTCATTGAGTTAGAGGTTCATTAATCAAATGTATAGGAAAGAAAATGAGAATATTTAAGTAAACTGCTTGTCATAATGCCCCCACATTGACAGACCTGGTGCAGAGACAGCTAATTTCTAAGAACTAGAATTAATCCTCCCAAGGTTATCTTAATTACATGCAGCTAAAGTAACCAATGAATATTTAACTCGGTTACGACTGAGTTAAAATTTACATCCAGTAGGATGCCCTTTCACTTGTTGCAGATCCAGATATAAACAAGTAGTTAGGAAACTTTTTTCCTATCTATACCTGTTATTGGCCTGGTTCCTCTCCATTTGTTCGGTCTGCCTTATGTTCCATTCCTCCAAGTCTTTCTTAGCCTTTTCACGCCATTCCTGTTCTAATACCTTCGATGCAGCGTCTAAAAGCAAGGAAAAAACAACATGAAAGACACAAAGGAAAATTCTTAAGGGTATTAGCAAGTTAATTAATTAATTTATTTATTAGTTATATTTCTATACCGTCCCTTTCCATGGACTCAGGGTGGTTTACAGCCAAGTTTAAAACAATTTTGTGCAAAATTTACAATTTAAAATTTAAA
>JANHFP010007507.1:33395-44025 GCA_032468135.1 Calamaria suluensis | reverse complement strand
TGGCAGAAGCTGGGACAAGTAATGGGAGCTCACCCCATTACATGGCACTAGGGATTCAAACCGCTGAACTGCTGACCGATTGACAAACTCAGCTGCCTTACCCACTGAGCCACCGTGTCCCTGTGAGGATATCAATAGCTATATTTAAATGCAAAAGTGAAAGGTAATAAGTGAAGATCTCTGTTCACTACTGGCTCTAAAGTACTGGAATTATCTCCAGATTATCCCAGATAGTAAAGCAAAAAGTTCATAGGTCTGACTGTAAGGGAAGGAATTCAGCCATCAAGTTAAGATTCGAAAGAAATTCTGTGTCTTCCTCAATATTTATAATTCACTTTAAACTCCAGAGAAAATTTGAAGGGGAAAATGGAGGTAAAAGTAATGTAGAACTAAAAGTAAAAAGCCATGACTGCATTTCATAGCTCCTAGGAAATGAGAACTCTGAGGCTGGGGACTTAGAACAATTAGACACACCTAGAAGATCAAACCCAGATGGTAAGTATGTTCCCAGGAAAGAAACAATAAACATTCTGACATCATGTTTGGTGATTTTTTTAAGAATTGCAAAGGTCTGTCCAGAGACATTTCAGCCTGATAAAAATCAGCATTCAAAACATATGTCTGAATGTTTTCTTACATATCCTGTCTCTGACCATCTGGCAAAGAAGACTCTAAACAGATGAAAAGAAGTGTTTGAAAAGAGCATCTAGCCTTTACATGAGTTACATTGCAGCATCGTTTTCTTGATGTGAATCCAGTACTGGTCTCCCACAATTCCATGACGCCGTCTACATTCTGATTTATGCTTAGATCATATAGATTATTTACCAAAATGCCCTACCCGTAAATGAGTATTTTAATTTCTACCACAACATCACAAGGGCTGTCAATAGATTCAAATTAAATGTAAGTCGCTGTTATCTTGACTGTAGGAAGTACGACTTCTGCAATAGAGTTATAAATGTTCGGAACAGCCTACCTCAGTGATGGCGAACCTATGGCACAGGTGCCACAGGTGACATGCAAAGCCATATCGGTGGGCACACAAGTATTGCCCTAGTTCAACTCTGATACACATGCAGGCAGTGGCCAGCTGATTTTTGGGCCTTCCAGGTCCACCAGAAGTCGGGAAAGAGGCTGTTTCCAGCCTCTAGAGGGCCTGGGGGATGGGGAAGGCCTGTTATTCACTCTCCCCAGGCTCCAGAGCCTTTCTAGGGAGAGTGGGGTGAATTGAATTATGGGTGTGGGCACGCGGACATGCAACCCTCCCAGGCACCCCCTACATTTGGCACGTGATGGCAAATAGGTTAGCCATCACTGGCCTATCTGATCCTATTGTTAGTCTCACTAATCCCTGTGCTATTTCCCTTAAACTGTCTACCATGGACCTTTCATGCTTTTTAAGAGATCCTTAAGGGTGTGTGCATAAGTGCACCTGCATGCCTACCATCCCTGTCCAACTGTTCCCATCTATTTGTAATCATCCCATGTGATTATGGCTATGTTTTGCCTATTTATATCTTTAATAGTGCTAATATCTATATTTTGTGCCAATATCTATATTTAGGGACACGGTGGCTCAGTGGGTAAGGCAGCTGGGTTTGTCGATTGGAAGGTCAGCATGCAATAGTTAAAAAAACAAGGTTTTCATTTATCAGTGTGGTAGGAGAAAATGAAGGAAGAGCTGAGGAGCTAAAATATAATCAAGCACTTGAAAGATAAACCTGAGTTCTACAGTTGATTGCAATGAGCAATCTTTAACATGCAGGGACGGATGTTCTTGAATATTTGCTTGTCCTGTGAAAAGCTGCTGCTATTTTCCAAACTAGCATAAAACTAAAGAATTTGGAGAAAACAAGAGTAAATATGGAGAGGCCATATATCTTATGCTCTCAACCTTGTTCTTGAATTTCTCATTGTAAGTGGGGAAATCTTTCCATGGCTCTTTTGAAAATAAGCAGAATTTCTGCATAATCGAAAACCTTGGTAGAGTCAAGTTCCCAGTTGGTTGGTGGCTTCTGCTTCTGCTCAAAGAATAAAAGTAGAGCCCTTATGTTCATGTCCCCAGCCAATATACGGAGGTCATGGGCACTTGGAGTTTGGGGCAACATAATCAATTCCTTGCACCGGTATTCTCAAAACATGTGGAGAGGATCAGGTTGTCAACCCCATTCCTATCTGGTGTATCACATTCAATCAGTTAATTTGTGAGCTTTTCTAAAGAAAGAAATATTTCTCATAAGGAAATTGACTCCACATATATGATACAGTTAAAAGACTTGATCTCTTTCTCTCCTGAAGCAGTTAGTGGGTTTTGTGTTTGGAGGTGGCTTTTTTTTTTTACAAATGGAAATGTTTGGTGTCAGGATTCATTACCACTCATTCATTCTTTCCATGTTCTGGAGTATTTAACAAAGATTGCCAACTGCACACTCATAGGTTCCCTCCAAATAACAGGAAGTGATGCAAAGGGAAAAGACCTTGCATTGAGCGTACAGTTGTAGGTTCACATGATTCACATGAAGATATGGAAGCAAAGAGTGAGCATGATCCCAATTTCTTTCTCCTGGCCCTGAATGCATGAAATACAAAAATCAAAGCCACCTAAATCCAATATCTCAGGGGTTGCCACAAAGAAGAGAGAGTCAAGCTACTGTATTCTCCAAAGCACCTGAGGTTAGGACAGACGCAATGGGTGGAAACAAATCAAGGAGACAAGCAACTTAGAACTAAGGAGAAATTTCCTGACACTTAGAACAATTAATCAGTGGAACAACTTGACTCCAGAAATTGTAAATGCTCCAAAACTGGAACTTTTTAAGAAGATATTGGATAACCACTTGTCTGAAGTGGTGTAGGGTTTCCTGCCTGGGCAGGGGATTGGACTAGAAGACCTCCATGGTCCCTTCCAACTCTGTTATTCTATTCTATTCTATTCTATTCTATTCTATTCTATTCTATTCTATTCTAGAAACCAATATTTTTTTCAGCTCACAATATCACAATAGATGCCAACACTAAGCAAACCTTTGAAAACAGCAAAGCACCTATATCAAAGCACTTAAAATTATTATGTTCTTATGCATTTTACTTCCCAAATTTGAATGATATTTTCATTTAATACAATTAGAAGTATACCTGCACACCAGAGGTGGGTTTCAGCAGGTTCTGAGAGAACCGGTAGTTCTGGAGAACTGGTAGTGGAAATTTTGAGTATTTCAGAGAACTAGTAGTAAAAATTCTGACTGGCCCCACCCCCATCTATTCTCTGCCTCCCAAGTCCCAGCTGTTAGGGAGGAAATGGGGATTTTGGGGACTTCCCCTGTATTGAGGTGGGAATGGAGATTTTACAGTATCCTTCCTCTACCATACCCACCAAGCCATGCCCACCATGCCACACCATGCCCTCCAAGTCACAACCCAGAACCAGTAGTAAAAAAAATTGAAATCCACTGCTGCTGCACACCTGTTAAGATATCCAGACTTTATTTAAATATTGGTTGTTAACCTGTTTAATAAAAAATGAGAAAGAAAAATAAAAACCTGCCTTCACTGGTATTTGGTCCTGAATGGGAAAAACTGCTGCAAGAATTCATGAAATGTACCTAATTAAACGGTGTAGAAAATTCTTCACTGCATCTTATGAGCCATGCAATCATCAGACCAGAGAACTATCTTTGAAGTATCAGCAATGCTCACTCGTGACTTAATAGAGATCTGATCAAGAGCTCCTTCTATTACTGTTTGGATTGGTTGATTAGAGTCATTCATGCATGGTATATATAGTTTAGCTTATTGGTATCTGTAACAATATACTGGACAGCCAAGGTAATCATGACACCCTAACCCAAATTCTTCAGCTGATGGAGGGACACCTAAACATGTAGCTTAAAGGCACTTTCAGTCCACAGAAAAAGAAAGTTAGCTTTATTATGAGACTGGAAATGGGTCTGAAACACCCAATGGGATTAAATATTAACTTCTGTCAATCTAAATCTCCTTAGGGGTCCCCAGTCTATTTTTGTTCTTATTGAAACTCATTTTAATATTAATATCATATTAGCAATTTTATCTCCAAGCTGGGAGGGGGAAACAGAACCTGGATCTAAATTTCTATCCACTTCAAGAGTAGAAAATCTTTCAGCAAAGTACGATGGATCAAAATATAACCAAGGGGGTGAATTTGATTCAGCATTGAATTTGTGTCCAGTGACCACAAAGATGTTACAACTGCAGAAAGGAGCCTAGCAAGATGCTTGTTGAGTATTCAAACTTGGAACCAAGATTGACATTACAGTAGCTAATACATGGGAGACACATGTAAAGGATGAACACAGTTAATGAGGCAAAGATGTATGTGTAATAGGTAGAAGTACAAGAAATGTCAATGTTATTGTTAATTCACAATTGTAATAGTAGTTAACATTTCATTAACATTTAGATAGCGATTTCAAGTCTTCAAAACACCTGTCATGCATTATCTCAGTGGTATAAATAATGATTGTCTTCATATTGTATGGTATCATTAGGGGAAAAGATCTCTGGATGGAAGACCAGGATCTTTCTCAGAAGAATGAGCAGAAGAAATTTCAAAAGATGGCAATCTGATGTATCGCTCAGAGGCAGACAATCTAAAGCCTTACGTAACATTGAAAAGGGGATCAGAAAGGGAACAAGAGACATAAAATGGGATGTCAGGAATAAAAAAAAAGAATTTGTAGAAAAAATTGGTGATTCCAGTCCATTTTACTTCTTATCTCACTTACCACCTGCTTCAGTTCTGCCCATCAAATGCCTGCAATGCTTTCCCATAGATTTCTTCTAAAGGAAACTATTGAATCCTTGAATGAAACATGAATGAATCTAACAGTTTTAAAATAAGTGATGCACTGCACATGATTCATTCCCAAAGGGCCATTATATCCAAATTACCCAATTTCACTGCTGCTGATATTTGACATGCTCAGGCTAAAAAACAGAACTTTGTTTAAGGCCATTAATAGAAATATTAATGATGAGCAAATACTAAGATACTAAGATATTGTCATATGAAACTACCAGCTTTATTTGTAGGATAAAATATTTGGTGAATTCTACTCATCCTTCCCTTTGTAGGGTTTTTCTACACATGGCCATAGTCAAGCATGATCAAAGCCTTTCCTCACTTCTATCTAAACTGAAAAGTTTCCCCTCACACATATGTGCTAATTGTTCCCAACTCTAGGGCGCGGTGCTCATCTCCGTTTCAAAGCCAAAGAGTCAGCACTGTCCTAAGACGTCTCCATGGTCATGTGACCAGCATGACTAAATGCCAAAGGCGCACAGAACGCTGGTAGCTTCCCACCAAAGGTGGTCCCTATTTTTTCTACTTGATTTTTTACATGCTTTTGAACTGCTAGGTTGGCAGAAGCTGGGACAGGTAAGAGGAGCTCACCCCATTACGCAGCACTAGGGATTTGAACTGCTGAACTGCCAACCTTTCAATCGACACTGTCGATCCACTGAGCCACTGCATACCTTTCACTTCTATCTAAACATGGCCAAATATGTTCTTTTTCTTTTGTGCCCCATGACAATGTCTTCATTTCATCCCCAAGCCATGATTGGGCAGCCAAGTCATTCTGAGCTGCAATGGCATTAAAGTACCATTTCTCCTTTTAAGCTGACACTATCCAAAGGAAGCATCAAGGCGCATAAAAATTAGGAATCAGCAATAGAGATAGTGAAGTAGTGTTGTTGGAAGGTAGATAGCAGTAGGGAAAGACTCTCTGCCTGACTTTCCCATGAAGCCAATTCTCTCTTTTGGCAAAACGCTGTCAGCCTCAGATTTAACTTAGTATATTTTGAAACACCTTTCTGTAAATACTTTCTCTTTTATACATACTCTCTGCTTATATATATTCACTGCTGTGTGTACTTTCCTTAAACTACGTACTAAGCTTTGGCTGCCATAAGATGGTGAGGCTGTGGGGGAGTGTCTATTAATTCTATTGCAGATATCTGACAATGCCTTGGAATGTGATTGAGGACCATACAAATCAAACCTGTCCATGATATGAATTTACCCGCCACCGGGAGGATGACAGTTGGAAGATCATTACCCAGAAGGATGTGAGACGGATGTGACATACCAGTCATCAGCACCACAAGTGCCTTAACAAATCAACTGCATTGGACTGTTGTTGGACAAGGGGGCCCCAAGGAGGAATACTGTATATATATCTTGCTTCATTTCCTGTGTATCCCATTCCCAGCTTTTTACCCCTCAACTCCTGAAACTTTCAGTAAAAGTATGTTTAACTCTGAACACAGAATTTCTGCATTTTTCCCCCCTCTGATATGTTTTAGTTAGGCGTGACATATATCTCAAATTGATATGAGTAGTTTTGGACACAGGATAGCATCTTCTCTTGAATCAGGGCTGTCACACTTATGGCCCATGAGCTGGATGCATCACACATTGGCCCACCCAAGCCTGGTTTAGTGAAGGGGGAAAAGTCGTGATATGACATGTGACACCACCATGATGCAGCGAGTTTGACATTCCCATCTTGGATGATATTGATAGATAAAAACAGATTATTTGGACTATACAATCAGCTAGAGAGCAGCATAGTTTTTCACTCATTTGAAGTGTCACAACAGATTAAAGCTTGTCACTGTCTTGAGTGTTATTCATCTTAGAGGAAGCCTAAAACATAACCCACTGATTTTATCTCCATCTTTTAGATGCAGACTCTTGAAATTCAAAGATTCACTCAAGACAATCACAGCCCATGTACAAAATCCAGAAACAAAAGATTCAGTAAATGAAAGTTGAAAACATAGCAAAGATACTTATATTTTTCTTTTGTTTAGCCTTATGAGTAATTTAAAAAAACAGTTGATGTTGCTGATAATTCTGCTGGCATTTTTGAAATAAAAAAAAATTCCCACAAAAATATGGGCAGGTCACGTATTCTGGCAGTCACAATGATGAAGGTGATACTCTGGTTGCGGTACAGACATACCATATAAGAAGTCAAGAATGAGAGCAACTGCCCAGACAGTTCTATGCAATGGAAACGGAAACCATGCAATAATGGCAGGAAGTAAAATAAACTGTGGTGGCAGACATGGTTTGTTATAAATCAGCAAAACTAAAGAGGTCAAGTTTCCCTCAAAAGGTTGAAACAATGAGCACTTTAAAAAAGAAAAACAACTTTCATTGCTTCTTCAGATAGGTGGGTTGTTTTTTTCCTGGATAAAATAAATACATTGTTTAGGTCTATGCCCCCCTAAAACATTGGACTTGTGCTTTATATCCTGTGTGCTGGTTAGAATTAATTCCCTCTTGATGAGAACAGGATGCACTTTGTGTTCCAAGCAGAAAAGCCACAAGCAGAGCCAACTGTGGGTGTCCTCAGAAAGGTTATTTGGCAGCTGCTGAGGAGATCAAAAAGAGGCCACTTTAGGATGTCCTAGCCCAGAGATGCAGAATGGAAGAAAAAAAAATGATTATAAGAACATGAAATGACTCCGCCAACAGCTATTACGGATATCGCCTTGCTTTCTCTTTTCCTTTCCGCTGCCTTATTTCATCAACCCCTAGGCCCTATAATATAATTTCTCATCTCTAACCTATTTTCTCTAGCATTTCCCAGCATGATGTCTGACAAGCCATTTTTGATAACAGCTAAAAGATAGCAAATGAGCGGATGTAAGCAGTAGGAGAAAGGGTATAATCCCCATAACATGGCAGATATGGAAGTCCCTATGGAACACTGCTGGTAGATTGCATTGAGATGATTTCCTACCTTTTAAAAATAATTGCCTCTATCTTGAAAACTACTGAAGAAAGTCCTGAGCCTAGTGAGTTTTTTGACAGTTGCCCAGATAAGCTGGAAATCGTCTCCTTAAACCAGAGTATAAAAGAGCTAATTGGAAAATTACACTGGAAAACTGACTTTACAACAAAGTCTACAAAGCTTAAAGGTATAATAAATCTGCCATTCTTCAACATGAAGCACAATAGTTTATTATTTTGATAATAAATATTAAGATCCTAACTACAAGTCACATTACTTATATTAACATCAAGTGGGTTTCTTTTTTAAGTAATACTAAGCCTTCTTAACCGTTTTTTTAAAAATCATGATTTGCAGCATATGAGGAGAGGAGATTTAAAGCTTCCCTTCCTTCCTGCAATTCCAACATATTTTCTGTCCAGGGCATTTGTATTTATTTAAGGCTTTGGAGGTTCAAAATCCCAGCAATATATGAATAAAAAAGGTTTGAGCAAAGAAAACTGAAATCATCTAAGAG
Organism: Calamaria suluensis; assembly: GCA_032468135.1. Lineage (NCBI taxonomy): Eukaryota > Metazoa > Chordata > Lepidosauria > Squamata > Calamariidae > Calamaria > Calamaria suluensis. Next base: position 35,721 of record JANHFP010007507.1, on the reverse strand, counting down.
AGCTAAGTGACATGATTAATCTATCTAGATATTTTTACCTTTTCTTTAACTGCAACAGGCCCTTAGTGTGCTTAGAACTTTTACTAATGTAATAATAAAATCCAAAATATAGTGTATTTTAAGCAATACAGAGAAATAACAGAAAAAATTAATGAAATAAATGCCTTGTAGAAAACCTAAAAATGGAAGTAAAATTGAAGGTCATCAAGATACACCTAGAAAGAGTCCCATATACTTAACTTGCAGCCAGATCCCAGATTTCAGACAAGCGAGGCCCTTTTTAGGAATTACTCAAAGGAGTAAAACTCATTAGAAAAGCCCTTCCTTCCAAAATTTGCATTGATGACATTATTTAAACTATCTATCTGAATGGTCAAACAATTGGCAACTTCCAATTTGTACTAATAAATGCCCAGTCCTATGCATACGCAACAGAAACAAGACCATCAAATATTTGCTGGCTGGTAATGATCTAAAAGCTGACCCACACTCTTTCAAAGACCTAGAAGTACTCATTTCAAAGGATCTGAGTCCCAGAGCTCACTGTGGCATCATTGCAAAAAAGGCGCTGAGAGTTGTCAACCTTATTTTATGAGGTTTCTCTCTAGTAACGCTATACTTACTATACTATTCAATGTAAATTGCTCTAATCTTGATTGTAGGAAGTGTGGCATCTGCAATAGAGTTATAGATGTCTGGAACACCTACCTGATCCTATTGTTAGTCTCACTAATCCCCGTGCTTTTTCCCTTAAACTGTCTACTGTGGACCTTTCACGCTTTTTAAGAGGTCCTTAAGGGGGAGTGCATAAGTGCACCTGCGTGCCTACCGTCCCTGTCCTACCGTTCCCATCTAATTCTAATCATCCCATGTGTTTATGGCTATGTTTTGCCTACTTATATTATTATTTTTATTATTATTATGTCTGATTTCTATACCGCCCCATCTCCGCAGACTCGGGGCGGTTTCCAACAGCACTACAGTAATCAAATTCAATTTAAATTCAAAATTCAAAATTTAAAAACTTTAAAATCATTAAAATTAAATCAAATTTAAAAATCCCCTCACGGTCACCCCAGGCCGGCCTGCCGGAAGAGCCAGGTCTTCAGCTCCCGCCAAAATGATCTTAAGTCAGGTAGCATCCGCAGCACTGGAGACAATTCATTCCAGAGGGTTGGCGCCCCCATATATATCTTTATATATTATTATATTATATCTTTAATTGTGCCAATTTTTGTACCAATGTCTGTTTATACTGTTACTTGTTTCCTTCTACCTGTTGACAAACAAACAAATAGGTTGCTGCTTGAGAGGGAGAAAATAAACATAATGGCTCTCTGTAAGACAATGGGTAAATTCAATCAGCTTGTTTGCCCCTGATATGAGGACAGTCAACCAACCTTTTCTTGATCACATGCCCCCAAGCCTTCACCAATATCCCCCTAGAGAAATGACTCTGAGCTAGTAGGCATCCCTATGGGTAATGGAGCCCTCTTCTGTCTATAATATATTATATCCCCATGTTAAATACGAATGATATTGAGAGGGAAACAGATCGTTCCAGGCTCATGATGTTCTGCAGAAGATTTTATTTAGAAAGGAAGCAAGCAGGTCATAGGCCCCCAACTTTTTCTTGTCAGGAGTCACACTAGGATTTCACTGCTGACATTTGGGGAGGGGGGGAACCCTGAAAAATGTGGTGACTGCTAATTTAAGCCAAAGGAGTTAACTCAAGGAGAATTCAAATAAGAACATTAACTTCTCCATAATAATTTGTTTGCAGTCACAGTATTGCTTGTGTGTCTTGAATTACACTTCTTTGGTAGTTCCTTTAAGTAAGGGTATTCTAACTGTGCCAATGTCCTGTCAATGGTTTAAATACCTATAGAATTTATGCCGTTAGCAGAGGCTGCAAATTCAAGGATATGTACCGCTGCTGTTTTATCTCTCTCCCTCCTTCTGCAGTGAAATGCAGGGTCAGCTTCTTAGAATAACATTTAGAGCCTTGGAACTTCCTATATTTCAAAGCTGCTAATGCTACCTTTCAACAACATTTGCCTGTAGTGCCTTAGCACTGAATGTGATACCTGTGAATCCATTTCCCTTGGGATCCTCATCAAATGTAATGCCATTATTCAGGGTTTTCAGTGGTGGAATTCAATTTTTTTTCATTGCAAACCTGCATTATTACTATTATGATTATGATGATGATGATGATGATGATGATGATGATTACTATTACTATTATTATTATTATTATTGTTGTTGTTGTTGTTGTTGTTGTTGTTGTTGTTGTTGTTGTTGTTATTATTATTATTATTATTAT
>JANHFP010007502.1:300948-312552 GCA_032468135.1 Calamaria suluensis | reverse complement strand
CTACTTTAAGACTTGTGGACTTCAACTCCCAGAAAAGCTGGCTGAGGAACTCTGGGGGGTTGAAGTCCACAAGTCTTAAAGTTGCCAAGGTTGGAGACCCCTGGGACTGGAAAGTAGATCGCGCGCGCACTTCAATGGGACACCCACCCACCCCTTTTCCCCAAATAGTCCTGGCAGGGGAGACTAGCAAGAGGGAGGGGAATGTTCCCTAACACTGTTCGGTCCAGGGGGAGATAATTTTTGTCTTTTAAAAGGAAGCTGGGATAGGAAAAGGTTCTCTTTTTTTCCCTCCCCCCCGGAATCCCCCTCCAGGCAACCGCGGCTTTCCTTCTTCCTTATTTCCGAGCGCGCCTTGAATGATGAATTATGAATAGCTTTCTCTCTCCCCTTTGCTCGCTCGTCCTCTCGTAATAAGCAGCCTGCGGTGGCCCCTCCGGGTCGCGTCCCCATGTGCTTGCGTGCCTGTGTTCATTTTGACAGGGAATTATGACAGAAACGCTGGCACGAATGCGCTTTCTCCCCCCCCCCCGGTTCCCTTTGGTTCAGTGTTTTGCGGCAGCTGCACCCCAACTATGGGAAAAGAACTCGCCCCTCAGTATTCATAGAAGACTCCTTACTCATAGTAGAGGCAATTGAAAAGCCAAAGTCCCTGCCTGAAGGGCCTTACAATTTCTCTCCAGCCGTCCCAAGGGACCGACTGGGGCCTCCCCGGGGAGACTGTCTGTGAGAAAAGATACGAAGGGCCCCCTCGACCAGAACGTCTCCCCTACAGCGTTGCAGGATTTCTGAGCCACTAACAATAGATTTAAATGAGGCAGAGGCGACGGTTCACTTTCTTGAACCCCTTTGGAACTGGTCTGGCTCTGCCAGAAAATGAGGCAACATCAGGAGCGGGGAGATAGTCAATTCCGGAACTGTCTCCAGGGCCAAACCGAAGGTTTGACTTTTAATCATTTGCGCGACTCTTTTCGCCGAATGAAAAGTAAAGAGGTCTTTAAATACAACAGAAGCGGAGTGGGCGGAGAGAGAAAACAGACGGACATTTGTTTGAGCGCTGCACCTTGGAGCTTTTAAGGCGAAACTGTGTGTGTGTGTGTGGTTAACGAGATCCGCCAAGAACCGACGCATCTCGAAAAAAGGAAGGGACGTAATGAGACGTACTACAGGCTTGGGAGAAATTCTTGCGCTCTGAGCGATGAATGGAAAGCCAACGCCGGTGCTGGAAAACCGAGTGCCACACTTCTCATTACGAAGAGGCTTTTTTTGGTTCTCCAAGCGGCGTCTGGTTACTTTGAAACTACCAAAGACAGCCTGAGACCTGGATTGGTTGTAGCTGGTTTTGAAAGGAGCTTGAGAAAGATGTGTCTTAAAGCAGCCGGGTGGGGATCACTTTGTAGCTTCTTTTCCCACAAAGGTTCTATTCCACCCAAAGAGGGGAGCTGGTGAAAGAGGGGGCTCCAAACTGGCTCTGCTTCCTGGGGAAAAGAGGATGACTGAGTGAAAATCCTCCTAATTCCCTCTTTGAAAGCGGAAAATTAAATCGCGTTTTCCCGGTTCCTGACGGAGGCGCTCTGTCAGGCCCGGCTCGTTGGAGAGAGTGATTGAGCCTGCAAAAGGGTGGGAGATATTTCATGGACGTCGACAGAATGCTTCTAGGAAATGCTCCTGGGTATTTTGTGATATTCTGGGTCAATTAAAAGCAGGCAAAACATTCCCCCAAATGAAAAACATTAGCCTACCTTCTGCTAAAAGCTTGAGCTGCACCACTCCTTTGCTGCCCCACTCCATGAAATCTCTGGTCCAGGCAAGCTGGAGGGAGCAGCTTTTGTTCATGTGCTCTGCACAGGACTGCAAACAGAGAAGGGCAAGAATATATCCCCCCCAGTTTTTGTGTTGAGATTCATTCTATTGAAATTCAGGTTGCAAAATGGATTTGTTTGCCTTTTTCATCTTATTTCTGAGGAAACTGTTCTCCATGGCTTGTATTGTCCAGGAAGTCATTTCCATGGGGTGAAGAACATTGGGGCCATACAAATAAATTGTGGCTTTCTGTTCAGTGTGTGAAAAATGTCACAGGCAGCATGAGCTCACCTTCACCTTCAAGATGGAAAACATGTGGCAATGACCAAGCCATAGCCTTTCCTACCATGAATAGTTAGCATTTTTGGTAGTGGATTAAAAGATTATACAGGAGAAAACTAAATATCCTGAGAGAGAAATTGTGCTCATTTGAATGAGTGAGTAAATTCAGCATCTGATCTTAACAACCACATGAGTGCAACAAGATTGTAAAAATCTCTCCTATTTGAGTAGTTAGGCTACCTCAGTTAGGCTAACTGAGCAATGACAGTAAAATGGATATCACTATATGAAATGCCTTTATAAGCTAGAGCAATTGAATGATTAAATGATTTCATTATCGTTAATTGCAGAAGGACTTGTTCTACAACAGCTGGTGCAAAAATAGAAGACATTTACTCATTTTGATGATGAATGTCAGTAAATGTGAAATGGCAACAGACTTGATGTGGAATTTTATTTACGTTTTTGGAATAAACCATCTATGTGAAGTCTGATTTGTCCTGCAACCTTTTAAACCTGAGCAGAGTTTAGTTGGAAGTTTTTATAAAAAAAGAAAGAAAAAAAAGAATATCACTGTAAGATAATGCCAACAGAGGAGCCACCATTTGTTCATTCAGGATTGGATGGAATTTTCAGACTAATTCTAGAGGGAATATTAACATTTGGTTTTTGCTGGAGCAAAGCTCATCTAAAATCAGTGGGACAGGGCATAGTATAACATGCTCAATTTGAATTATGGCATGTATTGTGAACCCTCAGTAAAGACTACTGTGATGAGAATTTGCTTGCACATCCTTCTGGGAGACTGGAAAAGTTTGGAAAGCATGATGCTATCTCTTTGGAAGAAAAGGGTGATAGATTACCTGTGGGTGATTGTGTTGGATAAGATAAAGTATATGAAGTGATTCTATAATAGGGATAGTTAAGCTGGTGTTCTGATAGTTACATAGTTAAGCATCACTTTTGATTACTGCTGGGCCTTATGGAATTGTACTCATGCAACACTGGAGGAGTAGCCAACTGCTCCCTCACTCACATACTTCATTGGTATGTTGATAGTTACTTAATTTTGTATATAATATTTGTACTATCTGCAGAGTAACAAAAGATTCTCATAGTTTTTTATTGTTTTAACTGGAAAATAGACTTTTTATATCCAAAAATGCCCATCTTCTCATGAAAATTATATTTGGGATGATTTTGAGCAGAAAAAAATGACAGAAAAGAATTGAACAACCCCATGCTTCTAGTCATGCTGTGGCCTTCAGTTCTTGGATTTCATTAAAATGAGACTATTGGTAGCTATTCCACAAACTTAGATGGACCTTCTTTTGAGTTTGAAGAGCTCTTGGTGCTGTTGTTTTAATTTGTTACTGTTAGTCAATGTTCTGCAGTTCACACGCAAGCAAGACTTACTTGAAGTTCAGGAATAATCACTGCCTGATGTCTAACTAGCAACATCTTTGTGTACACTTTTCATTTCAACGTGCTGGTAAGTAAGACAGCCAGAATAGCCTGGGAAAAAAACTTTGAATTGAAACTTGCAAATGAATGTTTATTTCTATAGATTAGCTGCATGCCTCTTTACAAGAAAAGACACCATGGCGAAGAGCCTGGCAGAGTTCAGAATTTCTCATCAAGAAGGGGCTAGAAGGTTTTACCAGCTGCAACAGCAGCTGCTCTGGTTCTGGGGAAGCATGCAAAGCCCTGCAGTTACTCAGTCCTGTTTTACACAAAGTCATAATTAAGATTCATCAGGTTTAATAGGCTTATTTCTAAGTCAGTGTGGATCTCATGGTGAGTGCTGGGGGGAGCCTAAATTAAGTGGATAGTTTATTTAAAACAAAATTTTTAATTTAAAAACTGGAACATCTGAATTCAGCTTCTGCTTATATAAGGGCTGGTCCTAAAGAAGGAAAAACTTTGCCTTCCTAACAGGCATGCCAGTTCCAGGGCAAGAAGGAAGTCCACTATCTCTATAAATCACAAACGTTTATTGTTGAGTCCATTCCCCTTTGGCAAAAAAATTAGTTTTTTGCACACAATCGAATTCAAGAAAGCAAGTATGAAACAGACTCTGAAAATCGTGTAGAAAAGTTGGAAATAGATTGGGTTTCAGAAATAAGAAGTTAAAGTCATTTTCTTTTAATCCTTTCTAGAAAGGTAAATAGGATGATTAGTGACTACATAATACAGACCAAAGAAGAGAAGAATTGATGGATGTGGTCTTAGGTATTTGTGGTTTCAAATGGACCAGAGTCAAAGGAAGATTACTAAGCACTCCTAGCCATGGGACACTTTCACCTTAAAAATGTGTAGGTTACATCTCATGAAATAGAGGGATCATGGAGGTTACATTAAAAAAATACATGCAAACTCACTATTGTCCATCAAAGCTCATGCTTCAATAAGTTAGGAAGACTGTACTGGATGTAGTTCACCTAAAACCTATTGAGTAAATAGTTTGCATCACCCAGCTACCCTACTTTCTTCACTCATCATTCTTGGTGGAAATTCTTTTGCCAATAGGAGGTACACCCACAGAAGAATCTTAAAAGTGGTTGAAAGGACCATTAGTACAATTAAATTCCTAAACTAAAACAAGGCTATTGTAAAAACTCTTAACAGATTTACTTCTACAAGTTCCTAACCTGATACTTCTTATCTAGGTCCACTTTTCTTTGATCTAAATGAAGATGTGTGCAATATAGTGAACCTGCATTCCTGATTCAGGCATCTCAATTTTCAACTTTTTCAAAATTTCTGATCATGTTACTCTCCATGCTTCCACACTCAATATTATGTAGACCCACTTTAATAATATAGTACATTGCCTCCCACTTTTTTGAGCCAGAAGGCCTAATTTCATGCTGAAACACAACTGCAGTTTTGCTTCTATGGCTGTCATACTAGATAGTTTCTGCATGTTGTGTGACAATGTATCCAGGCTAATTGGTTGTGCTTGGGTCTTTTGTGTTGGTGGGTCAGCAGGGCTGCTTTCTGGGCCCAGTATTCACCATAGCCCCTTTCCAGGACCATTGTCCTTGTCTCTTGATATCATTGATTATTTTGAGCCTATGAAATATGTGTCAATAGAGAAGAGAAAGACATTGATAATACTCAAGAATAATTTGCTTGGTAAGGCTGGTGTCTACCAAGCCTACTAATTTGTTATGATACAAATAATAACTATTAAACATTATTTCCTCTGATAGAAGTTGCATGCCATTTTGGGTAACTTGCTAGCAAATATTACTTTCTTAGCATAATTTTGAATGATTTTAAAATAAAGTAGCCGAAGAATTCTTTTGTGTTGTGTTTTTGTCACCTCACTGTTTAATATATTTTATATTTGGCTTCATTTTTCAATGTGATTAATTTTATATTTATGTATTTGATTTTGTTAACACCAGAGAAATATTAAGTAACAGAGCAGAGTATATGCAACAGAAGATTGGGCTCAAGGTGCTGAGATGGTGGGGAGGATTCCATGAAAGAAAATAGTTGTTCTAAAAGGAAAATAATCGTGAAAACAATAACTCAGTCAGCTTGGTTCCTGTGAAACAATCTAGCATGCTTGTTTGCTATTCATTTTCAGAACTGAATTTTTTGAAAGCACTGTTACTTGCTGTGCATAAGACTCTTCAAAAGACTTGCAGAGACCTGGATATTTAATACAGTAGAAAACCTCACCCCCTCCCACATCTCTTGGCAATATTTTAGCAACCAGCAGTTTGGAGAATGACAGCGACTTTTTGCGTAGCAGCTTTTAGACAGAAAGAGCTTCTCGCAAACCCAGTCCTCGTTTTTTTAACCATAAGAGTCTGCTGCTGCTGCTGGAATCAGCTTTGGGGGGAAAAAGGAGTCTTGGCTCTGGTAAGAGAAGGTAGTTGATTTTCCATTCATTTTTTTTAAAAAAAGTAAACTAACATTACGAATTTTGGAATTGATTCATCGCAGCAAAAAGTATCACTTCTACTTTATAAGAGGGAAACTGCTATTATTTTAAATAAGAAATAGTACCAATTATTTTAAAAGTGTGAATAAAGTGTGTGTGTGTGTCCATATGCAAGTGTATGTAACTGATTTGTTCATTTCATATTGGAAATTCTGGTTTATGTGGAGGGCTTTGTTTCTACTGATAGTATTCTAGATTTATTCTACGGTAGCTATAGTACATTGTACTCTGTTTCCAAACGTCTCTCTCTTCTCTGACTTTGCATGCATAACTGTTTTTGACCAAGTATTTTGGTTTAGAATTATTCTCTACTACTTTGGAAACAAAAGTTTTATTTAAAAAAAAAGAGAGAGAAAGAACCATAGCATCAAGAATACACAAAAGTGTAGAAATCCTGAAACTGAAAGGTACAATCTACCAAGAAATTTTCTTCTGCCAGCTATGTGAAAATAAAGGAACAATTCAAAAGAGCATATAGCACTTCATGGCAGGTGTGGAAGAACTTGTGTAGTAAGTCTTTTAAGGGTTGTAACTTAGAAAAGCAATTTGCTCATTTTAGACAAGAGAGAGTCTACTAATAGCAAATATTGAGACTCTACTAATAGCAAATATTGCACAACTCATGGTTTGAAATATTGAAAATTCATTATAAATTAGATACCTTAGCCATACTTCATCACAGTTGCAGTTGTTTAGAGCACAGGGAGACATCAAACTTGCTGGAATGTGAATACTGAAGTTCTTAATGCTTACAAAAATATCCAGTTAATAATTTGTATGGCAAGGAAATGAACTATTATTCTGTAAAAAAGCCCCAGAAAGTTTATTGATATGAAAGTTCTTGGAAATATTTGGATGAATATAGATAGAATGTGACTGCCATTGCCCATGAGATTTTTCACTAGGGCAAAAATTACATTTTGGGCAAACATAAGAACAAAAAATATGGGTATGAAGATCTAGTAATAAATATGTATTATTTGGGTTATTTTTAAAAGTCTTACTTTTGGAGAATGGAAGCATCTATTACTGGCCAAGTGATTTTTTTAAAAAAGCCCTGAATTTAAATAAATAAAAAACTAATGAATGCTATTCTTTTAAAATATTTTTGGATTCACTAAATAGGATCTGTTGGTCTAGAGCTCAGCCAGAATTTGGGGTGTCTGGGGATGATGTGTGGGTAATGAAAGGAAGAATAATGATTTCAGCAAACCCAATATTTTAAATATAATCAGCAAGTATTGTTCAAAAAGTATTTGGATGACGAGGTCTTATAACATATTAGGCCAACTGCCATATTTCAACTGAAGCTCATAATAATAGAGTTGGGCCCATTTCTTCTTCTTGAATGCCGTTGTTTTACATCATGGTTAAATTGTTGTTTCTGCTCTCTGTTGCAAGTGAAAGGCAGGTGAGTAGAATAACTATCAGCGTGAAATGCAGGGAAGGAAGAAGAATTGAAACTGCATGAGACTTCCAAAAATGAAGGGTGGACTTGTAACCATAGACCAGTGCTAAGCAAGTATTATGGGTCAATTTTGGCATTTTTCTATCCTGATGCTTTTACTGAGTTCAACATTCGGATTCTCACTTAGTAAGCTAACATTTGAACAGAGATGTTTTAGTAACCGGCATGCTAACTAAGCATTTAATTATAAATGTATAGATTGATTATAAAACTAAATTCTGAAATAATTTGAGGCCTTATTAATAAAAATGATATTTAAATGTACTTTTAAAAACAGTATGAGGAAAATTTATTTTAAATTTGGGCAAGGTGTCAGGAATTAGGCTCAAAACTGACCTTACAAAAACGGCATTGATCATAATCCTGGCAACTCAAATATTTTGAATCTTTTAACTTCTACAGGGGAGGTTTAAAGTGGTGGTCTACTTCTCACCATATGAAGATATTTAAACTTTATATATGTTAAGTCGCTGGGCCAAAGGCAGAATCCAAATACCTGTCTTCATTTTTTTTCCCAAAACCTGAATTCTATGAATTGTAATAGAGCCTATTTGAATAAATTTCTGGGAAACTTTACAGCAGTTGAACTATGCTGCAAATTTGTGTTTGTCATATCTATATTACATGCACACACAAACTAGTGAAAATGCTTTTATTATCTAGTAAAAAAAAGTAAATATTTTTAATCCCCCTCCCAAAGTATAATTAGGACAATAAACAGAACAAAGACAATACTTTTAGGGAAATATTTTTTCAAAAGTTCACATATAACATAACAATACAATTCCATTTTGTGCATATAAATGAAATCCTGTACAATGTAGAAAATAATCAAATGAAGGAAATAAAATATCCTGCAGCCATCTATTTGCAATCTCTCTGTTTGCTTTAGCCATAGTGGAGGCATCCTTAATAATTAATCTAGAATATTCACTGTAAAATCAGCAAATCAAATTATAATGAAGTATGGGCATAACTCTTATGTTCAAGACTTATGTACTTCATTTTAACCTGACATTTGCAGTTGACATCCTTAATGTATGTGTGTGTTTTTTACTTTGGAGGTAGAAATTAGATGTATTGTCTATGAAAAAATAATAATGTAGTTGGCAAAGAGGGTTAAGGGGATAATTCCTAATTATACAGTTGGGAAGATTGAAGAGAGATGTGGTTGCAAAGATCATTGGATCTACTCAGTGAACATTGTTGCTTTCAACAGGAAATGTATCTAACAGCCATAAAGTTAGACATTCGTCTTTTGACAAATTTTTGAAAAGTGGTCAAATTTGCATCTCAGAATCCAAACTCAGTTTCAATTCCCATGCAAAATTTGCATGTATAGAATTATGACATGAAAAGGGTGCCAAAGATCATTTTTTTATGAAGAAATAAAAAAATGTTTTTAAACCTTTGATCACTTAAACTACAGTACTTAAAATTTAGCAGAAGAATCAAAACTAGATTTATGGGAGAAAAACTGACAGGCCTCCTGGTTCTTTAAGACCAGACAGTCATCCATCCTTAAGCTCAATGTTATGAAAAATTAATTGATTACTGAAAAAATCTCATCCCTGCATTTTGAGTATTTAATGCATCTTCAGTATTTAAGCATTTGATTACACAGCTTTCAGGACACATTCATGTTTGGGTTTTGTATGATTTTTTTTGGGAAATACTGTTCCAAGTTGTTCCAAGTATACCTGGAATACGCTACCTGACTTTGTGTTTTCTTCCCCAAACCCCAAAATCTTTAACCTAAGACTGTCTACTGTTGACCTCATCCCATTCCTAAGAGGTCTGCAAGGGGCGTGCAAAAGAGCAACAGTGTGCCTACCATTCCTATCCTAATGTTCTCTTTATTTGTATTCATTTTTATATCTAATTCATGCTTATACTTATATATATTACCTAATATGTAATCAACAAAATAAATAAAATAAAAAATGAATAAATAAGTTAAAATGTTAGGGAGAAACCTTAATTGTGCTGTTTCTCAACTGGTGTTAAATGTATAAAGAATTAATTATAAGAGTCACTAGTAGAATACTGCTATTTCCATTTCCCAATCTTAAAATAGTTTGACGGTTATTTGTGAATAGTTTGTATTGCTTATAATCTTGCAGCAGAGATAATACAAAATAAAGTATCACAATGCTGACTTTCCGCCAGTAGTTGTAGACCTTGGAGAAACAAAAAAATCCTTCATACCGCCTACAAACGGGAAATACTGTAAAGTAATTCTTGTTCTTCTGCAGATCCTAACTCCATGCTTTGTTCAACTGATCATCTGCCCTCACCCAAAATCTTATGACAGCAAAGCTGTCAAGCATCTTTCCCTTTAAATGGCCTTTTCATCAGGATGTTGGTGGCAGGATGAAGCAAGAGTTTGTAGATAAGTGGATCCAGGCCACATACAGATTGAACAAAACTTCCAATTTGTCAAAAGAACAGAAAGCCCTGCTTGGCTCCATTCTGAAATGAATTACAAGGGACCTGACCGGAAAGAAAATAATCTTGGTTCTCAAAACAAATTGGCAGTATGCAGTTGCACCTGTCTAGAACCAGTTCACAGGTTTCCTTAGATGGAAATGCACCAGTATCTTATTCTATGACATATGAGTTGCCCATCCTGGCTCTGTGGTCAAGAATGCTTAGGTAGAACATATTTTCCTAGTCCTCAGCAATGATACACTTTGTAAAGAATGAAGTGTGCCATTTGAGCTCCCATCTGCCCATTGAGCTGGTTCTCAGGTATTATGGGCTCATCCATCTAGAAGTATCCCTGAAAGAATAGTAGAATCAGACTTCCAGCTTTCCACTGAGGCACTGATAAGGGATAATCTAAAATCTTGTACAGTCTTGCTTCCTTTCTCTGGCTATTTCTTGTTATATTTTGATATTATTCCCTTACTCCCTCTGTCTTGCTCATGAAAGGTTTCCTAAAAATAACACTGGGAAAGCAGGCAGGAGCAGAGAGGAGGGCCAGAGCATTTTCTGTATGTTGGGCTGTGGGATGAGGCTGATTTCAAGTTCCCTTTTTGCTCCAGTATAGAATCTGGCTCACACACATTAATTTTGGGATTTTTTTGGTGCTGCCAAGTGATAGACTGTAAAGTTGTGACTCAATGCTGTCTTTTAACATTCAAAACAGCAGTGATGTAATGCAGAAGGGCATTCTTTTTCATATATACATATAAATGCAAAATACCACTCACTGTAACTGACTGACTGACTGACTCACTCACTCACTCATCACAAAATCTCGAAAACTGTTGCAGCTACAAACATGAAATTTGGCATACCTGTTCCACTGGGTATGTAGGCACTCACTAAGAAAGGATTTCCCAAACTGCTCCCTTTAAGCTGAGATATCTCAAAGTTTAAGCTGAGACATTTCAAAGGGGCGGGCGATGCGCTAGAGCCATGGATGTGCTAGACCAGCCGCTTTTAACAATCTGTGCCTGTGTGGCTCCTCTCTGTCACTCTCTCTCGGTCCTTCAGGAAGCACCCAGGTGAGTTCGCCCCCTCAGCCCGCCGGGCGTCTGAAGGTGGGCGAGCTGGGCAAGGCAGGCCCTCCATCCAGCCAAGCCCCCCGGGAGAAGGGGAGGGGGGAAAGGTCCGGCTGCCCTCCCGGCGGATGGGGGGGCTTCAGGGGCTGCTCGGAGTCAGGGGGAGGCACGAGGAGGCACCGGGGAAACTTGAGCCCATCCAGGCGGCCCGGAGGAGCGCCAGGCATGCATAGTCCCAGGCGGTCCCTTGCAGCGGAGGAAGGTGTGTGGGAGTGCGTCTGGACTTTCCCAGACGGGGAGCTGCAACTCCGCTTACCCGCCCGGCCGGCCGGCCTGGGACCCTCCGGGAGGGGAGGGGAGGGAGGGGAGAGCAGGAACAGCGGCCTCTCGCCTTGCCAGACTCACCTGCTCTGGGCCCCCGCTTTGGCGCCACCGCTTTCAAAATGGGCCAATCGGTGCCTGGCTCCAAAGCGAAGAAAAAAGCAAGCAGAGCCGGCTGCAAGGACACTTTAATAATAATAATAATAATAATAATAATAATAAGAGTTGGAAGGGACCTTGGAGGTCATCTAGTCCAACCCCCTGCC
>JANHFP010007502.1:176921-188091 GCA_032468135.1 Calamaria suluensis | reverse complement strand
ATTAAAGTATGTTACCCTTCAGCTGCGTCCTGTCCTGATTAAACCCACAACTTAACAGCTTACATATACTTTTTCCCATTTCCCCCCTATAACTTGGGAGGTTAGGTTGCTTCTTTGTTTTAATGCTAATTATTCTGAAATCAGCAGACAGCTACCTATAAAGTCCTATTTTATGTAATGCTGTAACAGATATGCTGCAAGCAAGATTTATGTATGTACATAAACTTTCCACTGGATTTCACATTTGAAGCAATTTTCACTCAGCTATTAAAATAGTTTGATTGTAGTTTACTGTCTAACAACACTATTACTGGTAAATTAGCAGTTTAATTTTCCTTTGTATCTTAAACAACTCCTGCCTACCTAGTAGTTTGAAAGTATGGAAATGCAGGTAGATAAATAGGAAGTATTTCAGTGGGAAGATAACAGTGTTTCTGTATGCCACAGCATATAGTCAAGTTAGCCACATGACCACAGAAATGTCTTCAGCTGGTTCCCTCGGCTAAGAAACAGAGATGAGCACCACTCCTAGAGTTGGGCATAATGGTGGGGAAAACTTTACATTTTTTATATTAAACAAAAAGTATTAAAATTCTGAAATAATATTTACAGAAAAACAGCCAAAGGAAAAATAATCCCATAGTTCTCAATTCTGATGCAATTTAAATAAAACAATAATTTTAATTATTTCTGAAAAGAGCAAGACCAGATAAGGTCTATGTCCTTTAGAAAGAAAGATTCTTTTGAGAAGAATCTAGTGAAAGAAAAAATGATATATTTTGTCAACATATTTTTCCTTGCCTTAAAGATAAAGGTTCCCCTCCCACAGATGTGTTAGTCGTTCGCAACTCTAGGGATCGGTGCTCATCTCCGTTTCAAAGCTGAAGAGCCAGTGCTGTCTGAAGACGTCTCCAAGGTCATGTGGCTTGCATGACTCAATGCCAAAAGTGCACGAAACACTGTTACCTTCCCACCAAAGGTGGTCCCTATTTTTCTACTTGCATTTTTTAATGTGCTTTTGAACTGCTAGGTTGGCAGAAGCTGGGACAAGTCACGGGAGCTCACCCCATTGCTTAGTGCTAGGGGTTCGAATCACTGAACTGTCTACCTTTCAATCAACGGACTCAGAGTCTTAGCCCCTTGCCTTTGTTGTTGTTAGTTGCGAAGTCGTGTCTGACCCATCATGACCCCATGGACAAAGTTCCTCCAGGCCTTCCTGTCCTCAGTGACTCCATCCATCCACTTTGTTTTCTGTCATCCCCTTCTTCTTTAGCTCTCAATATTTTCCAGCATTAGATTCTTCTCCAGTGAGTCCTTCCTTCTCATTGGGTGGCCAAAGTATTTGAGTTTCATCTTAAGGATCTGTCCTTCCAAACAGCAGCCAAGGTTGATCTCCTCTAGGACTGACCAGTTAGATCGCCTTGGGGTCCAAGGGACTCACAGGAGTCTTCTCCAGCACCAAAGTTCAAAGGCCTTAATTCTTTGGAGCTCAGCCTTTCTTATGGTCCAACTTTCACAGCCATACATTGCAACTGGGAAAACTATAGCCCTGATTATACACATGTTTGTTGGCAGGGTGATGTCTCTACTTTTTAGAATGCTGTCTAGATTTTAGAATACTGTCTAGAGTTCCCTTGCCTTACTCTTAGACTGTTTGGTCATTTCATTTTGTTTTTTATTTGCCTTCTTTTCCTTGGTACTAGTAAAAATGGGAAAAAAAGATGAGTTGATATTACAAGCTCATTGGCAGTGTTATTGCCTTCTCTATGGCATTGTTGGAAGAAAAATCCAGTCCAGCTCCAAGCATGGAGAAAGGCAGTGCAAATAAAATGGAGTCAGGCCACATGTAAAGAAAGTCTCTGTTTATTTAGATGCCAGAAACTTTAGTGTCATCAGCATGTTTCTGGGGTGATTGACAAAATGGCTGTGTGAGTGGATGTATTTTATAGAGTTCTGGGGTTTTGTGATTGAGATGCTCCAGAGGTTTGTGCAATGAAGTAAGCCTTGTGTCTTTTACTATTCTAATGGTGATGGGTAAATTATGTCCTAAAGGTCCTGCCCTGTTCTTAGAATTTTTTTTGAGGGGGGGATATAGGTTTTAGGAGTCTTTTTCCCCCTACTTTTTAATCCCATCAGCTCCAATCTTCTGTCAGAGCTTGTGGCTGAAGGCAATTTTTTAATGAATAGATTGGCCCAGTCTTTCAGAATGGATACCAAATCTCCATTCCAAAAGACCAGACTCTTCTGCTTAAGGCTGTTTTCCTATGGCAGGAAGACTCCAGCTGCTTTCTGCCTTTAAGAACATGTTTCTCCATTTCTCCTTTGGGGAAATATAATATTCTGCCTCTTAATATTCCCCAAAATATTTCATTCTCTAGGGGTGGGGTGATTTTAAAACTTTTTCCCATTATAATTTTATATGGAATACTAAAAGCCAAGGTGTTATTGGCTACAATGAGATTTCTGTAGTTTCTGGACTGTAGTAATGTTACATGCTCTATAGTCTTAGTTTTGAGACTATTTTGCCCCATAGAATATCTTTATTTTGGGGGGAGAAAACCTGAATTCTACAGCCTTTATAAAAACTCCAATTCAAGCAAAGATACTTTTTTTACATAATATTGTGCATGTATTACTCATTGGTGTAAACCAAATATTAAAGCAGCAAAGAAACTACAGTATGCAGGACACTGAAACTCTGCTAAATATTAAATAAGTTGCTAAGCTTCTAAACTATCACCAGCTACTCTTCTGACATTTTTCTGTCCTTTGGCAGCAGCATCATAGATTCATAATTAGAGTTATTCCTTTCCATCATTTCAGGCAAGATAGAAGAATTTGGAGGGCAAGGAATCATGTTTTCTTGCCTCAAAATGGTGGGAAACTGAGCTACTGGGTTTCAGCAGTCATGATTGAAGGGGATTCTGGGGTCTGCAAATTGGAGACCTGAGGGTTTCCTATAGTTCTGTGGCTGCAGGTTGCCCACCGCTGTATAGAGACATTTTTTTGTGAATCATAAGATGACTCAGCCTGTTATTAGATAGTCATACACAACATTCCCAGCTCTCTTTTTCATCCAGCCTTTTGGATTGCTTGTCCTTTTATTCTATAGCTTTATCCTCACCCACCCAGCATTTTATGAAACTGTTTTTATCCACCTGCCCCAAAGAAAGATAAAAACAGCAAGACTGAAAACAACAGAAACTCCATAAGATATATGGTGATGTCACTTAGGATATGAGTGGAGAAAAGAAAATCAGGGAAGTTTCTTCCTACATAATTCAATTAGTAGGAAAATGTTTTGGCAGAACATTTTGTATCCACAGTGTTTTGTCACCCAGACAACATCTTGGTGGGGAATTTCAGACAGCTGCCTATGCTGGGTGTGGAAATAGAACACTTTAACTTCTTCACATGGAATTAAAGAGACAGTGCTGCACTGTCACTCCAAGGCTCGTAAGCATCTTAAAGAGTAACCTCTGATATATCTAAGCCAGTTGAAATTAGTCTAGCAATGGCCCATGGGAGCACAGTTTATTATAAGGATTGCTAATTTCAACAATGACTGGACAATTTGTGGGAGTCAGAAATATAAAAAGGCTTTTCGGAAATATGCTCAGATTTCGCTAGCTTAGATATGTGAGTAGTGACAGGTCCAGTTTTCAGAACAATGTTATCAATATTGCTTTCATCAAGTAAAACAATTTTGAAATTATGTCCTAAATTATATGATTTCAAAAGTTGTCATGAGTAACTTCTCCCGATTATCCTTTGCTTTGACCCATGTCCTTCACAAGTTGTCTACAGACTCTTGACCAATTAATTTTTTCTCCATTTTTACCATATATCTCTTGTCCTTTTCTCCCTTTGGTTTTTCAAAGCTTTGTTTGTGATAATCAACCTAAAACTAAAACAAAGAATAATAGATGAAGGAATGTTAAAAAAGAGGAGCCACTTCACTAGTTCACTGTCCCTTGGGGTCTCCAGCTTTGCTAGCATAAATCGGCCTTGAGGGAAATAAAACTATATAATTGGGAGAAGGGGGTACCTTTTCTAATCAATTACTTGCTCTTTACAGCCACAAGAGTAGAAAAACTGAATTCACACATATAAGGGGCTACAAACTTGGTTGGTCATCTTTAGCTTTTCTATGAATTCTTGAATAAAATTATTGATAAACATGCAAGACTGCTAATGTCATGCCTGCAGAGAGATACTGGAAACTATTTCCAAGAGAAGCAGAACAAAATAGCATAATATAAATAATGCAATTTTTCAGTAGTTCATAGAACACTCGTGCCCCCATTCAGAAAAGAAACAGAAAACTAATTTGTAAGTTTAACAACACACAAAATCTGAAGTTAATTATAGTGCCTGAGACAAATATATGCTTTTTAAAAAACAAAGAAACAGCTATGCTCCCTCAAGTGGGTCATGATCCACACAGGAGATGCCTACTGCTTGAGTTGAAGGAATTGAAGTTTGTGTTTTCTGCTTGGGTCCTCAGAATCACATCTCCTTACTTTACAAAATTGCCTCCTTATCATGTGAATTTCTCATTGAGGCTACTCAAACATGTTTACTTTACTATTCATAAGATTTCCCCTTTTCTGTTTTGGCAGTGTCTAAAGTTGTCTTTTATTCTGATTCTGTAGTACCCACGCCTGCCTCTCTTCTAAGAATCTGGAACTCTTGTTAACTTTAAGAGAACACAAATCACCCTTTTGAGCCTGAGATAATGAAGATTCAGTATAACTGCTGCACTAGGTAGAAAAGGTCCAAACCCAAACTTTTTTGCAAACACACTCTAGTTCAGGAAGTAGATGTAGGAAATTCAGGCTGAGAAAAAAGATTTTTTTTTCTTTTTGAAGTACAGATCCACCTCCGTTACATATAAAAACACAATTTCTGCAAATACCAGATAAACCTAAATACTACCCTGTTTCCTTCAAAATAAGACATCCCCTGGTAATAAGCCCAATCGGGCTTTTGACTGCATGGCAATATGGCCAAGCACTTATTTCAGGGTTCAAAAAAATATAAGACAGGGTTTTATTTTCAGGGAATCACAGTAAATTATGAGCAAGAAAATGATTCTTTTTCTTATCTTGTGTAGGAACAAATTATTCATGTTACAACAAATTTATATAATGGAATCTTGATAACTGCTTTTGAATTTGAAAGACACTAGGGAACAGAGATGAAACAGAATGGATATATAACATTTCTGTCTTCCAATCATTTCTTTACTTTAAATAACCCACAAAACTATTCTCTCTGCGAGATTACAGGAATGGAAAATATATTTGAAAACTCAAGGAGAAAGAAAATGGCGGAATGATTAAAATGATTAAATATTCTTCATTCTCCACTATTTGGAGAGTATAAATTGTGCCAAATATTTTTGAAAATAAATAAAGATGGGTTCATTAGTTATGTTTATTTGCAGTATATGGTAAAGTCATGTAGTCTGCTTGAATGCACATATAGCCTAAGCCAATAAATTGTGTATTTAATATATCTTACTCCCAAATTAGCATGCATAGGATTGCAGCCACTGACAGGGAATCAGGACCTGTTTTAAATGTTATAGTTTGTGGTTAATGGAATTATCAAAGGCAAATTCCAAGTAACATCAGGAACATAGCAAGAAAATAGGGGAAAAGGAAATTTGCATTTACTGCATTCATTAATGTTGGATCTTTATTTCAAATTTGGGTTTAATTCACTTAGGCAGATGTTGATAAACTCTAGGAGTTGCAATCAGATGTTGTTATCTGATTGCAAATAACTTTTTTCCCCAAATCTTTACTTTCACAGGGCAGGAGGTAAGGTCATCAGAGAATATTTTACAACCAAAACAGAAAAGATCAAGATACAAAAAGGTTTTCATTCTGGTTGTAAAAGATCCACATTGAAATATTAGGTCTTCTGAAAAGCAGTTCCGGATGTCACCGTGGACGGTCCTCTGAGACAGCGCTCATCTCAGGGGACCAGTTTTTTCTTACATTGGTGGGCCCTGTGGGATCGAGTACAACCACGGAGAGGTGGCCATGGAAGGGATGCACCCTTGGGAGGAACGGGGCGATGGCAATCACCTCAAAAAACCCAGGGAAGTCCTAGGAGCCACAGAAGAAGAGGTGGTGGCAGGAGTGTCGACCGCCACTCACAGCAGTTGCAGTCAGAGAGAGAAACAGCAATTAACAGCAGTTTGTGGATTTGGGTGAGACTTTGTTTCTTTTAACTGGCAATGTGGATTCTGGTTCTAGATACTGATAAAGCTTTCAGTTTCTTCTTCAAAAAGAAAACCTGAAGGGGTGGAGGGTTCCCCCACCCCAAGAAAAGTAGTGGTTTGAGCTTTGAGTTCAAGGGAGAAGGAAGAAATGAAAAGCAGCAAATGTTGTTTTTTTTTATAAGCCCAAAGAGCTGGGAAAATTTTTAATCTTCCTAATTTATGAAGTTGTATTGGATTATAAAAAGTGAGTGGAATGTTTTCTTTTTTGGGAGGCATGGCTTCTCTTTGTCTGAGGGAGATGGGCAGAGTTTACTTCTGAATTCTTCTTTGCTGAACTTTTTGTTTGTTTGTTTGTTTTCTTTTGCCTCATCTTGGGAAGACAATGGACTCTTTGAACTTTTGGCTTATCAATTGTTATGGTGACCTACAGAAATTTGGCCTAATGCCTAGGGAATGACCGGATGTTTATTTTCCATTGGATCTGGATTTAAAATATCTGGATATTTTAAGGCAATATTTGCCGGATCCGGATCCAAATCCGGATCCTTTGTTCAAATATGTTTTATTGGTATTTTATATTTAAAAGAATAGGGTATAATGATATAAAAACAAATTGATTACATAACAACATGTTTCTTGAGATTAAAAGGTTTAGAACTTAATATTATTTTCTTTTAAATGCAAAAAATAACAGTTAAACATTTATCTTATGCAGTTGAATAATGATCATATAGTTTCTGTTCTACAATTCTCATATTAATAAATTCAAATGGTTCCTTGTATCTCCTGTTCTGTTTATCATGTTTCTGTTCTATTGGGCACATTAGACATATTTGTCTTGGGATCTTAATCTTCTGGGCGACTGCCCTCTCATCACTACGGGCCCCACTTGTTGGCCTTCCTCCTCCCTCTCTCTTTTGGTCTTGTCCCATGGTCCCCTCTCCCGATCCCAGCTCTTCACTTTCTAGGAAGATTTTATGTTTAGTGTAAAAAGCTTCTACTTCTCCATAATTATTTATTTTATATCTTTTATCTTCCCAGAATATTAGCAGACCCTCTGGCATCAACCACCTAAAAATAATGCTTTTAACAAACAGCTTCTTAGTCAGAAACTGATTTTTTTCCTAATATCTGTTATCTTTTTAGGGATCTGATTCAGTACTGCATTGTTTCCCTGTATCTCAGAGTTTCTCCCCTCATTGCCCTCAGTACCTCATCCCTTGCAGTTCTTCTCAAGAATTTAATATGGATTTCTCTTGGAACATTGTTCAGTCTAGCATAGGTTGAATTTACCCTATAAATCAGGTTAATATCCACTCATACCAGTGCTTGATCTACCCATATCAAATCTGCCAAAATTTGAGACATTACAGGTGAAACTCAAAAAATTAGAATACCGTGCAAAGCTTCATTTATTTCAGTAATACAACTTAAAAGGTGAAACTAATATATGAAATAGACTCATTACATGCAAAGTAAGATAGTTCAAGCCTTGATTTGTCGTAATTTTGATGATTAGGGCTTACAGCTCATGAAAATCCCAAATTCACAATATCAGAAAATTAGAATATTACATGAAATCGATAAAACAAGGATTGTACATAGAATAATATCGAACTCAGTACTTGGTTTGGGCCCCTTTTGCAGCAATTACTGCCTCAATGTGGTGTGGCATGGATGCTATCAGCCTGTGGCACTGCTGAGGTGTTATGGAAGACCAGGATGCTTCAATAACGGCCTTCAGCTCTTCTGCATTGTTCGGTCTCATGTCTCTCATCTTTCTCTTGGCAATGCCCCATAGATTCTCTATGGGGTTCAGGTCAGGCGAGTTTGCTGGCCAATCAAGCACAGTAATCCCATAGTCATTGAACCAGGTTTTGGTACTTTTGGCAGTGTGGGCAGGTGTCAAATCCTGCTGGAAAATGAAGTCAGCATCCCCATAAAGCTCATCTGCGGAAGGAAGCATGAAGTGCTCCAAAATCTCCTGGCATACGGCTGCATTGACCCTGGACTTAATGAAGCACAGTGGACCAACACCAGCATATGACATGGCTCCCCAAATGAACACAGACTGTGGAAACTTCACACTGGACTTCAAGTATCTTGCAGTGTGTGCCTCTCCATTCTTCCTGAAGACTCTGAGCCCTTGATTTCCAAATGAGATGCAAAAGTTTCTCTCATCAGAAAAGAGTACTTTGGACCACTGAGCAACAGAACAGTTCTTTTTTTCTTTAGCCCAGGTAATACACTTCTGATGTTGTTTCTTATTCAGGAGTGGCTTGACAAGAGGAATATGATATTTGAAGCCCTTGCCCAGGATCCGTCTGTGTGTGGTGGTTCTTGATGCTCTGTCCACTTCCTATGAAAGTCCCCAACACTTTTTCCTGACAATCCTCTCTAGGCTGTGATCATCACTGCTGCTTGTGCACCTTTTTCTTCCACTTTTCCCTTCCACATAACTTTCTATTAATGTGCTTTGATACAGCACTTTGAGAACATCCAACTTCTTTTGCAGTTACCTTTTGAGGCTTTCCCTCCTTATGGAGGGTGTCAATGTTGGTTTTCTGCACAACTGTCAGGTCAGCAGTCTTTCCCATGATTGTGATTCCTTCTGAACCAGACTGAGAGACCATTTAAAGGCTCAGCAACCCTTTCAGGCATTATAGCTTAATTAGCTGATTATAGTGGGACACATTCAGCCTAGAATATTAAACCTTTTCACAATAACTCTAATTTTCTGAGATTGTGAATTTGGGGTTTTCATGAGCTGTAAGCCATAATCATCAAAATTAGGACAAATCAAGGCTTGAACTATCTCGCTTTTCATGTAATGAGTCTATCTCATATATTAGTTTCACCTTTTAAGTTGCATTCCTGAAATAAATGAACTTTTGCATGATATTCTAATTTTTCGAGTTCCACCTGTATACACCCACACTTTGGATATCCTTTATTTACAGCTTCTGAAAATATCCTGTACTCCTTTGAAAGACTCTAGTCTTCTTTTATTTTTTACAGTTGAAGCACACATTTATTATCCATTGATATTTCATCAAAATGCATCCAAAAGAAATACAGAAAGTCTAACAAAATGCAACATGGTCTGTCCTTTTATGAGCCATATTGCTGTTCTTGCTCAGTTTTGATAATTTTAGTTTTTATAAAAAATCTGTAGCAATCGCCTTGAATAATACCTTATTTTTCAGCATCAATGTCAAAGGAGGTAGATATATATATGCTTACTGTTTAAACTGACAGGGCTCTGTTTCCCTATCAACTTACTCTTATCTTCCAACCTTCTTTATCCTGAGGAAATCTTTAGAAATGAAAGGAAATCTCAGAATATATTTCCAAGAATTAAAGATATAATACTTGGTGTTGTGCTAATGGGTTGGGAAACTTTAATAGAACTGGAGAAAAATGATCAATAACCAAGTAAGTGTAGCTTACCTTAAACTTTGGGACAGGAAGAGAAAGATCTCTGGTTTTGGACCATTTCCTATGTCTCGGATCCTGCAAATCTTTTACAGGAGTATTACCTGAATCCTTGAGAAAAAAATAGAAAGTAGTGGTGATTCAAAAGCCTTATTGACATAATGGCATTAAGTACTTCTTGATTTTTATCAAAATATAGTTGCCCATTTCACAAATCTGACTCTAGGACAGTGGTCAGCAACCAGTGGTCTGTGGACCACTGATAGTCCATGAGAAAATTTTGGTGGTCCACAGCACACCCGAGCTACTCCGGGCTGACCAATGGCCAGTCCTGTGACTAGAGCTCTGGAATATGAGACTACCTAGGCAGCTCATGGTGGGGCTGGAAATCTCTTGCAACTTTGCAGGAGGTGCAAAGTGCAAGGAGTAGCACAGCCCTTGCCGGCTGGATTGAGGTAATGGTACAAGGGGGGTTGGCGGTGGCGCAGGGGGGCTGAAGGAATTGGTATCGGAAACCCGTAGCTCTTTCTTCCCCCTGCTGTGGCTTCCTATTGGATGATCCCACCACTGACTGTCCCCACTGCTCGCCCTCCCAGTCACTCCTTGCCTGGCCTGAGAAGGGAAGGGCAGGGGATGGAGATTTGCTCCATATTCCAGAACGGGAGTAGCTCGGTCTCTCAGGGAGATGTGCGACTTCGTCTCAGCCCTGGCCTGGCCCAGCCGTTTTTCTCTGCTGCTGTGTTGGTACCTCCATGACCTGCCTGCTGCTCTTGCAGTGCAATTAAATTTACCGCGCTTCACAATGGGGGCCGGAACCAGATCGGGCGACTGTCTCAGGGCGGAGAGTGAATTTCCCTGAGTGACCGAGGTGCGTCCAGCACCAACGAAGGCAAAATAAGTGCTCACGAGACCCAGAGAATGCAGAGAATCAGAATGAGAGGAGAGAGGAAGACAGAGGGGGAATATTTCAATTTGATACAGATTACAGTAGAATATGTTTTATATTTCAATGGGATTTCAAAATATTTTTACAGGAAATTAGAAGAACAGCATGCTGAAAAAGACAATGTTAAGCATCAGCAACTAATTATATTATGGTTGGCTTAGTGTGTCAAAGAAAAAATACATAAGTATGATTAGCAACTAAGAAACAAGGACTGTGATTTTCACAGTGCTTCAAGGCCTGTTCCCATTTCTAAGAATATCTTCAAAGGAAGCCATTTCTCTTTTATGATAGCTCTTATTAAGAATTGATTGGGACTTTAAAAACTAACAGAGAATTTTATTTATGGAACTTAGGGCCTGTCTCTTGCTTGAATCAGAAAGGAAAATATGGTTGTCCTGAACTTCTCCATTTGCTGTTACACAGTACAGACTATGAATAAACAGGCTTGGAAACTACCAAGAACCTTGTGCCTTCAGTATCATACCAGCACTCTTTCATGTTAAAAAACATTCTTGGAATGTTTGCCTTCGTAGTCTATACAGAAAAACGTATGA
>JANHFP010007502.1:101160-115362 GCA_032468135.1 Calamaria suluensis | reverse complement strand
GTGGCCGTAGGCAGTCCCGTAAGTACCCAGGTCCCAAGCCATGGAGCGATTTAAAGGTCATGACCAAGACCTTGAAGTGCACCCAAGAGGCCACAGGAAGCCAATGAAGCTCACACAGGAGCGGTGTTATATGAGAGCTTCGAGGGGTTCTCAAGATCACCCGCGCGGCCGCATCATATGTGGAAGAAATTGAACCTTCTGATTAAGAGCAGTGTGGAGCAAGATGATATAACTCAGTGTTGCTCAGTATATTGCATGACAGATGTCCATAAGTAACCTATCAACATTAATTTAAGGTTCACAGATTTGAATGAACGCTGTGTAGCTTGTTTTGATTCTGTCTTACTAGAAGCAAGTGTAGATTAGGTATGTTGTAGGCAGATATAATAGACAGCTATATAAATTTATATATATATATATATAAAGCCTATTGTTCAGTACCAAGAAGAAGCACAGCAGAGACAGAAGGGAGGTGGAACAGAGAGCTGGAGAGCTGGAGAATGGAAGAAGTGTGACATTCCCAGCAGTGGACACATAGCCCCTCCTGGTGGCCATTTTCAATGCTGTGGAGAATTTTCAATGCCTTTTGGATAATCTGAATTATTTTAATCCAACCACTTTTTCCTGCTTCCTTCATTTGCTGCTCCATCACTATTGTCTCCACATTGCAGATGGCAGGTGTGTCCACAGTGTGGCTCTCTCTATCCCTCTCTGCTATTAGAGAGCAAATTGTGCAATACCTTGACTTTTCAAATCAGAATAAATTTTGAATTTCTGTCTGAATTTCCAGAGAAATTTCTGTCAATGCCTGAAGAAATTTCATATAATAGCATATCAGCTTCTCTTCCAATCCCTGGCTAGGCTGGAAGAAGGAATCATTTTTTATCTCCTAGTCATTTTGGGACTATTCCAGCTTTTGGGGAGCAGAGATAGCTGCTGAACTAGGATGAGAAGGAAATAGAACATCATAGAAGATGGTTTTTAATAATGAGCCCCACATATGACATCAACTGGCTCTCCTTTGGTTTGAGGGTATAGCCATTTTTTAGGAATGTGGATTACAGAGACTTTGCAAGACAAGACCAATATTACTCCAAAATATTGTGGAAAGATGGGATTACATTTTGTGAATACCAGCAGCAGTGATTGGAATTACTCATGTCTAAATAAAATCTTATATTCTTATATAATATGTAACTGCTAGTAATGGCCTATAACAGCGATGGCTAACCTTTTTGCTGTCACATGCCCAAAGTGGGGGGAAGCATAGTGGGGGTTGCGTGCATGAGTGCCCACACCCATAATTCAATGTGCCATGCAACCCCCCTGCACTCCCCCCGCTTTTGGCATGCAATTGGCCCATTGGGCATGGTAGGCCCATTGTTTGCCCTCCTCAGGCTCTAGAGGCTTTCTAGGAGCCTGGGGAAAACGGTCTTCCCCACCTGCCATGGAGGCCCTCTGGAGGACAGAAATGGCCCATTTGCCAACTTCAACTGGGCCCAGAAGGCCCATAAATCATCTGGCCAGCATGCACATGGGCACTGGAGCTGAGCCCGCTTGCCCACCGATATGGCTCTGTGTGCCACTTGTGGCACCTGTGCCATAGGTTCGCCATCACAGGCCTATAGATGCAAATGCAATAGCTGATGTGTCAGGTGGTATTTTCAATTGAGATAAAGTTAACTGACATTGGTTGTTCAAAATAAGATTGTTATTTTTTTGCCTCTGAGAAACTTTTGGTTTATATTGAATTTACTCAATTCTCACTTAACATTTTCTTACTGACAAAGGAGCAGCCCCAGAAAGGGTTGCATTCAGCCCTATGTAGTCTCAAGAGATTGCATGAAAACTTACATCATGAGATATGGAAGTACCAGAAGACATTCTTATCTAATTTCAGCAGAAGGGCTAGCATTGGCAAAAGTCCCAAATTCAAGTTTGGCGTGGTACCAATAGATTTTCTTTAGTCATCCAGTTCAATTCCCACTTAGACCAAATTTACATTTTCTGCTTTTCCCAACACCTCTAAGAGCTACCTACTATTTCTTGAAATGAAGGAAATAGGATATTATCTATCATTTAGCTCTTGATAAAATGTACCTCTAACTTACATTTTGTATTCTGCTTCAAGTTTTTTTATTCTGAAGTGCCTTAAAATCTTCCACGTGGTTAGTCCACAATGTTTTATTCCAGATTAGGGGAATCTCCAGATCTATAATTGAGTACAGTGGCTGGCATGCTCCCTCCTCTTGCCAGCAGCTGGTTTTGCCTTATGCAACCATTTGGGGTGCTCTGTTTTCAGCTGATTAGCAGCTTCCTTTAAAAAAAAGTTGATCTAACTATGGACCATAAGGAATGGAGTCCAGTAAAGCCTCCTGACCATAACTGTTGTCCCCCTCTCTTCTACCAGTGCATCTTAATTCAACCATTATATCTCACAGTGGCCTCCCTTTCTGTTTCTACCCAGGGTGGCAGAAGAATACTCTCCTTTCTTTCCTATACTGTGACTACTGTACTGCAGTGCAGTAGTGGGTTTCAAATCCCATCGCTACTGGCTTGCTTGTGAGTGAACACACACTCAAGTGCATGCGCAACACTTCTGCACATGCACAGAAACTTCTGCTCATGTACAGAGACATCCGGATGGGTGGGTGGACTCTCCCACCACCGCCGCTACCGGTTTGCCCAATCCAGGTAGCAAACCACCACTGCTGCAGTGGGTCCCTTTCCCTTCTTAAATTAAAAAAAAATATTTAATTTACAAGATAGCCCTGTTGGAAGGAAACTGTAAAGCTTCTCTTTTTCTTCTGTGAATCTGAGCCATCCATTTAGATGGTTACAGTGGAAGAACCTGTATCAATGTCAGTGGAGAGAGGTTGTATAAAGGCTCCCATATACATAAACATCTGGGAAAGCAAAGGAAACGAGAAAAAGTAAAGTAGGATAAAATAGAATAACAGAGTTGGAAGGGACCTTGGAGGTCTTCTCGTCCAACCCCCTGCCTAGGCAGGAAACCCTACACCACAAAGATGAAACAATCCCTAAAAGGAAAAGG
Organism: Calamaria suluensis; assembly: GCA_032468135.1. Lineage (NCBI taxonomy): Eukaryota > Metazoa > Chordata > Lepidosauria > Squamata > Calamariidae > Calamaria > Calamaria suluensis. The sequence continues at coordinate 112,307 of JANHFP010007502.1, read as the reverse complement.
CAGGGTCTGGGAGGCCCATCCACACAGATGACAACCAGTAAGACTTCCCTGTCCCTTCACGGATTGAAAGGTAAGAAGTAAGGAGACAATCAGTCAGGACTTGGCCTCCTTTGCAGGACCACAAGGCAAATACAACTGGTAAACAGCAACTTGTCTTCAATTTCTTAAATGAAAGGATGTGAAGGATAAAATAAGATATTAAGCTGCTAATATATGTGGTCCATGATCCTCTTTCACACTCAGCTCAATTTATCCCTCTTGACATCATTAGTTTGTTATTCTTTATTCTGCCAGCAACACTTAATGATGAATGATGGAAGCTGCTGTGGATCTTCAGATCTTAAATTTTTTAATAAAGATAGAAAAGAAACTAACTCAATACAGAGCTACCATTTTCAGTACTGGTAGTATGCTTATTTATGCTGTCTAGTTTTGCCCAGATTGAAATATATCCCTACAAATGTGCAGTGTGCATGCAATAAAAATAGATGTATGGAATTATATGTGTAATCCCTGTGGATACACTCATCTGAGAACCAGTGCTGACTACTGGTTTTAGCAACCTATTAAATTTATACTTGATGACAAATCTGAATGAAAATCTCAGGATGCCAAATTAAGTGAGTGTTATAAGAAGGTGATGAGCACAGTACTGTGGTGCAATATGAGTGGAAATCAGGGATTAAGTGTTACAGAGGGACAAATAATGGGCAGTATCAGATTGCCTGAGACTGAAGATAACAAAGAGCCTAGAAAACCCATGGGGTTAATTTTAACAAGTAATTCACTATCAGGCATAAGGAAAAAATGGAGTTTATCAGTCTCAATTTTAATTCTGCCTGTCTCTTTGTGTCTTCTGGTCCAGTCTTGGTTCCTCTGACAGGATCTTCATGTGAAGAAAAATGATGATGATGATGATGATGATGATGATGATGATGATGATGATGATGATGATGATGATGATGATGATGATGATGATGACGACGACGACAATATTTTTCCAATCAAGCCCTGCGAATCAGAATCTTCAGTCCTTAACCAATATCTTCACTGAGCTGCTCCTCTTCAAAGAAAAGTAAGAGACATTGGGTAACGTAGATGAGAAACTTAAAAAAAAAGTATGTTGGACCTCCCTGATCCAAAGTAGATTTTGCATTTGCATAGGAGAATCTTGTCTTCTCAAAGAAACTCATTAACTCACACTGAAGTAACTCTGTTAAAATAATGTATAAAATAGTTCTGGACAGTCCACCCAAACAAAGGTGGTTTGTTTGTTTTTTTGTTTTTTTTTTTAAAAAATGGATTTTTCTTCATTCATCATGGGCAAAGAATAACACTCACATCTACCAGCCTCAAATCCAAAAATTGCCTCAAGATTTATGAGGGATTATGTTTGCTGGGGTATGAAAAAGGAGATTGTTCCCTAGAGATTTGTCTACTTATAAGCCTAAATTCAAGGGGAATTCTCACTATGTTAAAAAAACTAAGAGCACTTGCTTAATCAGGGCTTGAGTTCCTCATTGGTTTGAAGAAACACCTGCAGAGATAGGTGGAGGTGGCAGGCAAATCAAATTTGGTCTTAGTTCCACTCAGACAGTAGACCAATTCAGTGCACCATTGTGGTTCAGATCTGGAAATGGTTTAGATTACTTCTCCCACCATATGTTCCCTTATTAACCAAATTAACAAATTAAATTTCTACAAGCGAAAACAAAGCAAAAGCAGAAACACTCCTCAATGCCAGATGCTCCAACTAAATTCCATTCCAGAGTAAGGAATAAATTCCTCCCCTCCCTCCTCAAACATGCATGTACACACTGATCACAACACAAAACATTTCTCTGCTGATCTTGGTATCCAGTGCTTCCTTATATTCCTTGCTCTGAATGAACTTTTCTTGCATCTCAGAAAAAACAATGTCTGGATTACAAGGAAAATATTTCCAGTCTTATTCTGCATGAACTGGAATTCCTTTCCCCATAGTAATAAGAAGTATGGCAGTTCATGGTGACAGGTTAGATTTGACTGGAAAGTGTTTCTCTTTGAAAAGAAACACTTTGCTGCTATTGAAAATGGACAAATATTTAGGATAGTACAGTATACATTCTTTTATAAGTAATAATAAAAAAGATTAGCAAGGCAGCAAAGGGGCATACTTCAATTGTGCCCCAAACTGACCATTGGGGCTAGAGTAGCTAGCTCACACAGGTACATTTCGTCAGAGTATCCAACCTAGTCTAGGCTTCGGCCTTGTGACATTGTGGGTGTCTGTTATTAGTATGGTTTGATACTTTTGCTGATCCCTTTTCTCCACTTCATTTTCTTACTCTTTGAGTTGTTGCATTTCCTTTGGCTTCCTCTACATACAAGTGACACCAGCAATTAAGTACAATTGGGTTTTGTTGTTACTGTTAAAACAAATAAAAACAAAGATCTTAACAGTCACAGCAGACCACAGCGCAACAAAATGAATTGTATATAATTAGAAGTAATGGAGGCTGCCTAATGGGTAGTTATGAGGGTTTGACATTACCATCTGCACGCCATGTGCAAATGCACACATTTGCACTAGATCAGTCACACAGTTCCATGCACTTTCCTCTTTCCTTATCTCACACTACAGCAAAACCTGTGAGAAAAACCAGCATCCCATTCTGTTGTGCACCCATGAGATAATCTCTCTTGTGTCCTTTTCCAGCATTTTTATAGAAACCTCTCCTTAGCAGATGCTGAGTTTTGGGGACAGGAGCTTTGACAAATTCTTTGGAGTTTATCTCCCACTCTCCATCATTCCTATTAACTATGCTCACCTCTGCATGAGGTATCATTGGTTCTTACTGGGCAGCAGTGAAGCTCTATATCAGAGTAAGGGGTAAGGATAGAGATGAGAAATTGTCTGATTTGGAAATGGTCAGAAAGTAATATAGGGAACAAGTTTCTGTGCAATTAGTCCAGAGCAATTGTATTTAGGCACATGATTTGCAATACCTGAAGTTGTGTTCCAAATAATTAATTTGAACTAGAGAATCTCCTGAAGCTGTTCACTTTTTGCTACAGTAATGCTCAGTTGATTCATGGAGCATCCCAATGATTTCTGGAGCAGAGTTAGTCCAAAACAGACCTGCTGGTGAGACCAAGAATCTGTACCCTTGTCCAAGTGCAATGATTTTCTAGTCCCAAATGGACAAACAGGGTCAAGGAAGGGAATTTGAGGGTTGCAGATTTGCCTCTCTCCTCTGCCAGCAGTAGGCTATCATGCTTATCCTAAAATCCACGTGTCAGAAAAATGTTCTGAACTCCCCTGTCCTGTACACACATGCAAATGGACATACACCAGCAGACACTCACATGCAAGGCCTGCTCTTGTGCATGATTCATAGAGCCTGACCTTGCACAGCTGCAGGACAGCTGTTCTACAAAGAGGGAGAACTTCTTTGTGAGGAAAATTGTAATGGAGTGAACAGCCTGTGTGTAGATATTTTGGGGCTGCCACAAAGAGCAGACACTCATCTGATGCTTTAGTCAAAGGTGTAAACCATGTCTATTCCCTGTAAAGTAACAATGGAGACCTGAATTGCATGAATTCTAGGATTAGCATTCTACCTGCTGCTTCTGTCATACCACAGGTCCTCTCACATTAAATTCTCTTAATGTTATTCAAAAATTAAGTATAATGTACCAGATATGATTTTGGAATAAAAATTCACACCATGATTGTTGATCCCTCCTTCAGCACTCTGCGAAAAAATACCTATTGTCCACTCTCTAGCTGAATATTCATAGAGTGTAAGATGGAGCCAAATCAGTGATATGGGCAGAATTTGGATGAAGCAGGTACAATTAGAACATAACCCCATTCCTGTTATGAAAGGTTGTAAATGCTCAGTTTACAAAATGCCCAAAGCATGTGTTTCTTTAAGAACACTAAAGTTGGATATATAAGGCATTGGCATAGTTCCTAATTTGACAAACTTAAAAAAATATATCCTTGGACTATTTCAGCCTACTGTTCACTACCTTTTTTTGGCAAAATATCAGATTGAAGAAGATTGTGCCTTCACTATCCCAAACGTATCCAAACTTTTGTTTCCATTAGGCATGACAATTTCTGAGCGCAAACATACAAAGCATAAAACAATCTTCCAAATACTATATTGTGAAGATCACAATAGTCCAAGTGGCCATATTTAATATGCAGAAAGCCAGACCATCACCTCCAAGTGGCCACCTGGCATTTTGTAGCCCAAATAGATATGTTAGCACTACAAGAAGTGATACTGCTCCATTCCTTCAGTTCTTAAATATATTTAGTAAGCTCATTCATTTAAGACACTGATTGCTTTCCTTTTAAGTCATCCAATAATTTTACTCAATTGCTTGAAGCTTCTGACCTTAATGTCCACCATTGCTCAGAATAAGTTCCCTAAAAACAGGAGAAAAAAGTAGGAATTGCAGGAATCCAGAGGTAGGTGACCACCAATGAAACAGCACTTAAAATGGTTAGAGGGTGGTTGGTAGGGTAGTAACAGAACTTTACTGTTATTTAATTCTGAAAAAATAAGCTTTAAATTCTAACAGTGCTTAAGCATTTATTTAATACTTGAGAGTTTTAAGAGGTAACAGATAAATAACAGTAACATGTAGGTGGGTAGATGGAATACCAGTGCCATCTACTTACATGTTACCTTGTTGGAGTCCTATAAGAAGGAGTAAATGTAAACCCTGGGAATGAATCCTTAAGGGGCAACATGCAGAAGTTTCAGTTTGATGGCTTACAGGTATGGGCAGCAAAACACACAAAAAACTTTGGTTAAAAAGGGGAGGGGATTTTAAAAAACGGAATATATATTAGGGGTTTTAAAAGAACCAATTTTGTTTGTGTTGAGCCAAGTGCAATGGAGTGCATAGTTTTAATATCTTTGTATGTTAAAGATTGTTAAGAAGATGAGAAAAAAATCTATTTTTGTTGCAAAGTCCTCTGTTCTCAGGGACTCTAAATAAATTGGGACAAAAGAAAAACCCACCTTTGTAAGTATGGGGAAAAACTTTTTCTGTTTATTTTTTCATTTGTCTATTTTACCTTTTTCTTGTTTATTTTTTAAATTCTTTTTAAAATATCAATAATAGTTGAGGATTGGTTGTTGTTTTTTCCTTTTCCTCATTAGTTTTGTCATTTAATGGGAGGGCTGAAGGCAAAAGTTTTGTCATACACAAAAATAAACTTGGAAAAGAACACTGTATCAGGTTAAAAAATTGAAGACAATTACAAAATTAAAAGTAAAGAAAAAAACTAAAAAAAATTAAGTTGAAAAAAGTTAAAAATACAAACCCCGGTGCTTTTTACATTAAAATCTCTATTATACATAGTTTATGAATCAATTAATTGTTATCATAAAGCACATTTTAGGAAACATGCATTATCCCTTCTTTATGTTTAGCTGAAAGGGACAGCGGGCTTTGCGGTCAAATTCACCAGCAGCATCTGGCAGCTTTTCATGGATATTCCCAGGTTTGCCGAGCGAGATGGATGATGGTGAGGTTGCCATGGCAAAGGGGGACGGTTCCTACTGGAACAGAGGTCATGTTGGGTACACTGTTTCTCTGGATCCTTTCATCCTTTTGGCACCTTCCATCACTGCCACTTCACATCCTTCTCTTCTTTGTTTTTCTTCTGTCTTGTTTTTTCCCCTAAAAGAACTAAGCAAAAGTTGACTAGGTGTTTGGCCTTCATTTCTATCCCCCACCCCACTTTCTTGCAAACCAGCCTAATTGAAATGTTGGGGTTTTCCCTTCTTTTTAACTCTGTCTCACATAGATATCTATTGCTCAATGGCTTCTCTTTGGAACGATGACCTGATCTATGAATTCACCAGCATCCCTTCCTTTGAACTCCTTACATTCCTACCCCCAGTTATAACTCCTGCTTGCCCTTTTTCACGGCCTTCTTGTCTGGTGAGAGGAATCTTTCCTCTCAACTCCTTGTGAAATTGCAAGACAGAAGGATCTGTGTATAAAGCAGGAGCCAGACTCAGATTATACCCTGCACCTCACAGAGATTGACTGGATAAATTTCTCACTTCAGGGAAGGACCAAGATGGATGACTTTGCCTTACTCTCAACATGCTTAACTGGTCAGCTGACATAGTGCCTTTGTAAACCTGTCTTTTGTTGAAACAGATGGACCATGTGGTCTGCCTGGGTAGTGGGTGCAGGAAATTCCACCCCCTCCTGCTGTAATCCATGTGCTTAATATAGGGGAAAGCAATAAAAGCCTAGGCTTGACCAGCAAGAGGGAGCTACTTGGGTTAAACATGGTGGTACCTAATCCTCTTTGGCCTGGCTACTGCTGCCCCATACAAAAGAGAGGGTGAAGAACACATAACTCCAAAATAAACCTGAAGACCGTACAAATCCCTTCCCACACACCTCAAAAGCATGTCTGCACTTGGGTTTCTCTAATCCCCTTTTCTGGATTCCTGAGTCCTCTGTTTGCAGGGAAGGGTGGCTGCTCAGTGACTTTATCCCCAGTGAGTTGTGGGTTCCCTTGCTGATCCAGGAGGATGCTAAGGTTCCTTAGAGCCCATTCATTTCATTTGGTGGGCAGTTACCTTTGTTGCGTTTCTGTCCTATAAATGTATCAGCATCCACTTTGCTGTCCCTTGAGCTGTTGGTTTGGAGAAATCAGCTGTCCCCTTGTTTGGCTGCCAGTGGGCTGGTAGTGAGCCTCAGACCCTACTTGCTATGGAGCTTCTTCTTCTTCTGACCTTTGCTTTAGAAGAACAGTTGAACCCTTCTGTCCTTCCTTTCACAAGTTACCTTTTAAAACCAACTTGGCTTCCCCCTTTCATGCCCTCCATATGCCCCCTCCCCATTAAACTTAAACCCACAGCTCTTGCTCGGCAGTAAAACCTTGAGATCCATGAAACTGAAGCTTCCCAGAGTGCAACCTACCCCTGCCCCTTTGAACAAGTTTCTTCCTTGTTTAAGAAACGCAGTATATATATGAGTACAGTACAGTATATATATATATATATAGTATTAATGGAATTTGGTGTGCTTTTTCTTCTTATCCCTGACTCCCTTGCCTCTTTCCCTGGAACCCCAAGCCTCCCTTTGTGTCTTTCAGTCTGTTTTTCCAGGCCCCCTCCTGCTGCTGATCCCATCCCTCTACACTTGAAAATAAAGGATAGCTCTTTGTCTGTTTTTGTTCTTTCTAAAGTTTATTCCGTGTATAGCAGAATGCAAGTAGCCATATGTTATGTCAATATTGCTTCACAACAAATATATATATATAGGAAAAAAAGGAAAAAAGAAAAAAAAAGAAAAATCTGAACTGTTTTATCATTTTTGCCTGAGCTTTCTTTGGCTTTCTCCATTGGAATGGCTTATTGTGTTATGTGAATTTAAAAAATGAAATAAAAATGTTTTAAAAAAAAATATTTTAAAAAAGAAAAAAAAATCAGCTTCCCTCTTCCCATTCCCACCAGTTCCTTCCTCAGAGCAGAGATGGGAAGCCCAGTGGAGAGAAGTGCCGAGGGCTCCAAGATCATGTATCTGTGTCTGTATTTTGGGGTGAATGGTGGGGGGGGGGTGTCAGTTTTCCCTCTTCCCCATTCCCCTGCTTTCTGGAGGAGCTGATCAGAAACATCAAGATTAGACTCATTTCTTACATATTCACATCCTGTCAGCATTTTGGTCAAATTTTAAAGTGCCTAAGAGGTGTGTGTGCGTATGTATGTGTGTGTGTGTGTGTGTGTGTGTGTAATACATGCATAGATACATACATACATACACATATATATGCAATATAATATGTAATATGTTTGCAGTAATATGCAAACCTTTACACGGGAAGAAACCCAAAGATCACTGCTGGCTAAGGAGAAAAGCACTTTTGTGGAGTCAGCAGGAAGGTATGCCCTAGGCAGGGAGAAGACTTAGCGCTATTTACCTTTATCCTCCTTTGCTCTTAAATCAAACTTCCCTTCTCTCTTTGTTGATATTTAGCTAGGCCTGTAACAGGAAATATTAGTGACAGATTTCACTTTTGCCTCTGAATAGACCTATTTCAAATGTTGTTTAGGCACCTATGAGTTTCCAATAACCTACAATGTGTTTGCTGCTGTGATCTGATAAAGGGGCATAAGGATTATGGTCTGAAATCCTGAGAGTTCAGCAGTCATTCCCAAGCAGTCATTATCCAAGGGGCTCAATGGTAGGAGGAAAGAAACCTTGCTCCTGTTTCCCATGAAGACCTGGAGGAGCATTCTTCCAAATGGCATGGAGTTAACTGAGATGGCAAGTAAGGCCAAATTTGTTCCCCAAATCTTATTCCCTAAGTTTTGTAAGGTGTTTTGTTGTCTTCTACTTCTTGCAGAGGTAAATGACTCCCACTGATGCTATTCTGTTTTTCGTTCACCAGGGAATATGACCACACTCCCTAAGGCTACAAGATCTAGTGCAAGACCACTAGAAGGCAGCATAGGCATATAGTACAAAAAACGCTAACCTTTGGGTGCTATCTAAAGGCCTTCCAGATTTTTGCAATCCAGATATGGTAGCCCTAAATAGTGTTTCCTTCTCCAACCGACTCAGGGGTTTTACAGGAAGGGCTCTTTTATCCCTGCAGCAAGAACCCCCATTTTGATGTACTCCTATGTGGATATTATGATAGCAACTCTCCATTTCAGTACAAGGACAGGGGGGCCCTTTTGTAAGTTTTCCCAGAAGTGTGCCAAGCTAAGGTGTCTCAGCTGCCTAGTCTAGACTCAAAATGCAATATACCTGTTTCTACCCATATCAGCCTGATGCTTCAGAGTTTCTTTCCCTTGACCCTTTAGTGCCCTTCCACTTCTTATGAAGCTGTTGGTTTGCTACTGGTTTGGTTCTGAAAGCAAAAGGAACTGCATAACCCTGCAGCCAAATTAAGGGAAGTGCCTTAAACTGATGCCTTTGCCGCCACCAGTGAACAAGTTGAGACAGGAAGAGAAAGTGATCAAACTTTATGCATCCAGCTTCAGAAAAGTGAACAAAATATGTTTACAAAGATTACGAGCAAATTGCCTCCAGGTTTGGGGGGGGGCTCATGGGAGCCCCTTGGTTGCTAGCCATCATGACTTTCTACCTTTTCCCCACCTGCAGGTTTTATACAGGTGAAGATAGCTCAAGTCTGCAGAACAGCTCCTCTCTTAACCCGCCTGTATTGCATGTAGCTTCCCCCCTCTCACCCTCACCCCAAAGAAGGGAACCAGCAGCTGAGATGTGGTGGGTCAGCTCCTCCAGCCCCAGCCCTTGTCCTAATCAGCCCTCTGCACTATCCCTCCCTCCCCAAGTGCCACTTTCCGAGCGGGGTGTAATACGCATGTATTATTACAATTTTTCCATAATAAAAGTTTATAGATGCAGCACCTTCTTTAACTGATTGAATTAAAGAATGTTATTGACTGTAATTGTTTGTTTGTCTTCTTTGAAAGAGAGAAAACACTTGAGAGAGAGATTAATAGCCATAGACCTTGATGTAGAGGGGTATTTGTTTGTTCCAGAAGCCCACCTGGCCGACACCAACCATTTGACCTTCATCTCTTTTATGTAAAGCACAAGGCTTTTGGGTCTCAACATTAACATCATTAGATTTAAACCTACCATATAAAAGATACAAATATAAATCTATTTTTTGAAATATGGATACCCTACTTGGGTTATAGGGTCCTTCAGCAATACATACAAACATACCATCTCCTCTGTACATCAGTTCTAACAGTCTGGTAGGAGTTGCTCTTGTCTGCTGAACTGAATCTTTCTTTAAGCCTTCCAACTCACGCCTGAGCAGAATAGTTCACTGACTGGGCCTGCTATGGTTTGATTAGTTGTTTTCTTTGGAAACATGTTGTTTTCACTAAATTCTGAGCAAAACGTTTAATCTGATTTTGGCATCTCAGAGATTTCACATAAACAATAACAGTAAAACAAAACCTATATCAATAACTTAAATAATGGTTTGATAATAAACATTAATGGGTATCCAGAGGCTTTGACTGCATTCAGTTATAGTTTACTATCCTTTCTGTGGTTTGCACAACAAAGTGGTCTCAGATTTCCCACCCTGGTTAGATTCTGGGCTAAAAGATAGTTGGCTAAGACTTGGTTTAGATTCAGTATGTTTGCCAAATCCAAACATATATCCTGGGATCCTTTCACTGAGCTGATTAGAGCAAAGACCAGTATAGCATGATAAGTGAATATGGAAAATGAAATAATATAAAATATCACATGATTGAAGGACTGCTTAGAAAGTGGATAAGAGAAAAAAAGGCATAGTGATTGCTTAGACTTTAAACTCAAGACAGAATGAAAAAGAAAGCTTCTTTAATTTCAACAAAGTGAATGAGACCAAAAATGGCAGGAGGAAACAGGAACTCATCACAAATTGCCATTCAGCTCTGTGTATTTTTGGGGTTATTTCTAGCAGGTTCCTCATGGACACCCTAATTTAAGATGCCTATGTGTATAGAAATCACCCTGACTATGCTCTACTCCACCCTTTGAGTTAGTCTTCATCAAACAAGTCTCTGTGTGTGTGTGTGTGTGTGTGCGCGCGCGCATGTGTGTCTCCCCATCTCTCCTTCCCCCCAAAAAAAAGTCATTTGCTTTTGATTCATTAACAAGGTGACCAGACTGGCTGTACTGATGTTATGCATAATCTCCATCCAAATAACGTGGGTGACAATAGCACTTAGACTGCTATACCGCTTCACAATGCCCTCTCTAAGTGCTTTACAGAGTCAGCCTTTTGCCCCCGACCATCTCAGTCCTCATTTTACCGACCTGGGAAGGATGGAAGGTTGAGTCAACCTTGAGCCTGGTGAGATTTGAACTGCCAAACTGCAGTCAGCAGAAGTAGCCTGCAGTACTGAACTCGAGCCACTGAGCCACTGAGGCTCTTAAGATAAGGTGACCAGATGTAACGCTTTTTGCGGGGCACACCCGCTTTTTAGCGAAATGCCCCGCGCCCCGCGACTTTTTTTCTGCTAAGTCCAAAGGCCACGCCCACCCGCTGTCCTCCCCACCCACTCTCAGCTTCCCGAAAGCATCACCACCGGGGCTTTCTCCCGGCGCTCCAGGAGCTCATTCTCCTCCTCCTCGCTGCT
>JANHFP010007502.1:81022-93903 GCA_032468135.1 Calamaria suluensis | reverse complement strand
CCCCCGTTGAAGGACAGGGACAAAGAAATAACAATTCTTAAACAGATTCCAAAAAAGATATGTGATACAAGACATAAATACTTTTTTCTATCAAATAAATTGTATCTGAAAGGAATCATGTTTAGATGGTTCATGCTGGAGGGATTGCTGGTCTTCTGGGAAGGGAATAAAATTAGAATTAATACAACTATATAGAGAGAGGCCTTTTTGAACGAGCATAAAACCCTACTAGAGGAAGAGTTTGCAGGAGCCAAAGGAGGAGTAGATGACGATAAGCGAGTAGAAAGAGGCAGGGAGGAGGCTGGGCCTGCTTCGGGTGAGGGGGAAGTCACCAAGGAAGCTAAGATCCATGGATAAAAAATAAGGATATTAGGTAATCGCTTGACAAAGGATGTAAAGAGAAATAATAAGAGGTGAAACTGTAAAGAACAAATATATTTCCATATATTTTTGTTTATGCTTTGTTTTTTTTAAAAAAATTCTGCTTGAATCTCGAAAGACGAATTTGATAAGCATTTATTAGTATTAAGAATTTTGATATGACATTATATAAGAAGAAATTATGATCTTGAAACCACACTGCTGTACAAAAATTTACCCTACCCTTTATTATAAAACCAATAAAATTTTCTGTGTTTGAAAAAAAAAATTATGCTGTAAAACTCTGCTCACAAGTTTTTGATTTTGCACACAAACCAGCAGCTCTTAGAGGGAACTGGTACTGGATCACATAAACTGGTCCGAACCAGGAGCAACTCACCACTGGACTGGACTGCCATCTGTCAGAAATAGTGTAGGGTCTCCTGCTTGGGGGGTTGGGGGTTGGACTATCTGATCTACTTCTAACTCTGTTAATCTGTTATGAAGAGTACTGGGCCTAAAAGGAACCCCACTGCTTACTTCCCTTCATGTAGAAGTAATATCATTAAGGAATACTGATTGAGTATAGTCTGTCAGCCAGTTACAAATCCATCTGCTTTTGTCATCTGCATGATGAGATGAACACTTTGACTGTTAACGTTATCATGATCCTTGGCCTAATAAGCTCCATGCCTAAACTTCCTTCTCAATTTCCAAATTTAGTTGTCTTGAGACTTTAAAGGCTTAGCAATCTGTAGTATGATTCAGGAAAGCACCTGCCCCTAATATTGTACCTTCCAGATAGGTTTGAACTTCAGTTTCAGGATTCTAGGCAACATGGAACATAAATGCTTGTTAGATATTCTTAGAATTGCACATATTCTGTGTTGGGGGATGCTGTCAAGTTGTGGCTGCTGACATGGACCCTCAATACATTTGTCAATTTCTTTTTGTCAATTTCCAAAAGTGGGATACTGTAATTTGCTTATAACACAGTCCAGATGAACCTACTGCCATTGTTCCCAGAGTTGGTACTGGCAGCTTGCCAACATAACTAGGATTTATTCCTTTCCTCATCTCACCCCCATTCCCATTGCCCCCCAAGATCTGATTTTTGTACTTACTTGTTGAGAAAGGGATGTTGCTGGTATGGTGAGACTAAAAGTGGACTCCTTCCTCCAGTCAGAGGCAGGGATGGTGGAGGGGGTACAGGCAGACTTGAGAACTGCAAGAAGTTAGGAATGGGGTGCAGGGCAGTGAGTTGGGTTGTGGGGACCTCAACAGGAGTAGGGGACTTACTGAAGTCCAGTCTGATGACAGGGACATTGGGAGGCAGTGCTGTATGGGGAGCCTCAGCAGGTGGGCTTTCCTTTGTTTGAGGTGAGAAAGAAGTGGGGCTGGCGGGGGGTTCAGTGGCCTGTACATCATTCCCCCCACCATCTGTGGAAGGAAGAGAGGTTGGGGTAACAGCTAGTGGAAGACTTGGCTGCTCAGGCTTAACAGGTGACTGGGAATTCTTCAGCTTCTCCATCATGTTTACTTGGCTTCTCATCTGTAGGAAGAACAGAAGGAAAGTGAGACTGTACCAGATGTGTTGAATTGGGCATTCCAGAAGTAAAAAAAATACAGGTATTTCTTGATTTATAATCATTCATTTAGTGACCATTTGAAGTTACAACAGCACAGAAAAAAGTGACTTATGACCGTTTTTACACTTACAACTGTTGCAGCATCCTCGTGGTCATGTAGTCAAATTTTGGATTCTTGGCAAGTGGTTCATGTTTATGATGGTTGCAGAGTCCCAGGGTCATCTGATAACTTTTTGTGATCTTCTGACAAGCAAAATCAATGAAGAATCCAGATTCACTTAACAGACACATTACTAATTTAACAACTGAAGTGATTCACCTAACAACTGTGGCAAGAAAGGTGTTAAATTGGGACAAAACTCACTTAACTGTTGCTTAACAACATAAATTTTGTGCTCAATTGTGGTCATAAATCAAGGGCTACCTGTAAAGTATCACTGCAATATTTTGACCCTTTTATGTTAAGATGGAGAAAGAAAAGGTAAGAAGACAACCAAATTGGATGAGACAACCAGATTGGATGAGACCTAGCACCTTCTTTGTCTAGATTTTCTTTCTCATGATGACCAATTATGAGTAACAATTGTGGGAAGCCAAGGGCAATAGATGCTCCTGAACTTCAAAGGCATGCTAATGGACTAAGGAATTGCCTAATCCCTTTTTAAAGCCAGTTGATAGCAATCACTGTGTCTTGTGGTTGCAAAATCCATGGTTTAACTGTGTGCTGAGCAACAGACCAGTGCCTTTTGTGCATTCCTAATACTCTGTTATTCACCTTTAGTAGATAATTTTGACTTCCATGAGTTCTATGAGAGAAGAATCAGATTGCCCTACCCCATGTATTCACAACCACTTTTTCTGCATTGGTGTGATTGCCCATTTACATATCATGCATTGCTCAATTCAATCGTTTGCAACAGATTTTTGCAAATGGTCCAGGGGATGGTGAGAGAATATTATGTGTTCAGTTTTGAAATACATACAGTTAATTTTATCATGGAGGAACTACAATTATGGTATCAAATTATCCATGATGTGACAACTATCCCAAGTATTCATGCATGGCTTAGGACAGGGGTCCCTAATCCCTGGTCCGTGGACTGGCACCAGTCTGCACCATGCCAGCAAACAAGTGAAGTCCCATCAGAGGGGTGCAAGCAGCATGTGAAGCCACACCCGTTCCACTCCATGGAAAACTCTTTCTCCATGGAACCGGTCCCTGGTGCCCAAGGTGAGGACCACTAGGAGTGAAGGTGATTTCTTCTGGTATCCAAAAACAATTTTCTCAAATTGCATGAATGCTAGATCTCCTCTGTAACTTTGAAGAAACAAGATAGAAAGAGTGTTAATGCTTCTGAACTTCAGTACTAGAGAAGACTTTTGAGGATACCATGGACAGGAAAGAAAACAACAAATAGATCCCCTCTAAACTTTTTTTCCTTTATCTGCTTGAAGAAGTATACCTGCTTATTCATCACAGCGCTTTACATGCCAAAATAGATTCTAATCCAAGAAAGCTTATTCCAGCATAAATATGTGACTGGGGCAACACTGTGATCCAGACTTTGACAAGGTGGGATTTGGTTCAGCCTGGCTGTGATTTTCAACCATGTGAAAAATGGCTTTTACTGCAGGTGATTATGAAAGCTTGATCTGTGGTGACTTCCCTGCCTGCAAGGAGAAGAGATGGTGAGGCAGATAGCAGCAGCAAAAACCAGCATTGTACCCACAGGCAGAGAGAATTAGCCACACTCATATGTGGGTTTCTTCAAACTTCTGCTTGTGGGAGGGGAAAAGGCATTTGTGTTCCTCCTCAGAACTGGCAAGGCCTGCTTTCTTAAGACTCTTCTTGAGGAGGCTTTCTCTTTCCACCATCATTACTTTTGTACAAAGTATCCCCAGCCACGTTTGCACCCAAGCGAGGGATTCCCTGCTTTCTATCCCAGTATGGGATAGAATGGGACTACAACCTGAACGTTTCAACGTTTGTTGAACGTTTCAACAAACTTGGAAAGTGACAGTCTTAGGAAGAACTGGAACTTGGGAAAGATGCAGAGAAAGCTGCCCGGATATTTTTGCTTCTTCCCATTACAAGCCTAATGCTTTCAGAGTTTCTTAGAACATGACTCTGTATGTCATGTATTGCAAGTGGGAGTTCCAAGAAATAGACAATGCACATGCCGCAGTTTGCAGCAACACAACATACTTTTGCATTTTTTCTGTTTCTCTCTCTTAATGCCCCCTCCCTTTTAGGATTTTCTTCCCTAATGTATTTTTTCTATTGATGCACATGCAAAATGTGAGTCCCCGTTAGCTTTGGCTATAAAAGGGCAGAGGAAGAAGATGTGGGAGCAGCCGCCAGAATCCTGCTAAGGCCCCAAGATAGCTGTGGGGGCAGAGGCCTAACCAATTGCCCACCTTGCAGAGAAGCTAGATCTGGGACAATGGTGGCTCTATGCTTTGGCGGCTCTTCGGTGGGTCCCCGCTGTCTTTGTGGCTGCTCGGTCAGAGGGGCCTGCAAAGCAATCTACAAGTGGTTCTGCCTGGCTTTGTGCTCGGCTCAGCAGCTGGAGTTCGCTGTTGGGCTGCTCAACTTGCTCAACCCACTGGAGCTGTGCTTCCAGGCTCCTGCCTGGAGGAGCTGTCCCTTAGCTTTGGCCTCCGAGTCTCTCAAGCAATGGTAGTCCTTTCAGACCAGCACCTCCAGGCAGGAGCCCAGGAAGTGCAGGGGCCTCAGGGGCTCCCGCGTCTTCTTCCTCTGCCCTTTTACAGCCAAAGCTAATGGGGCTGGGGGCGCCGCTTCTCAAACCGATGACGCTGCCCTGGCCAATGGGAAGCAATTCCATGGCAGCCGGGGGCAGCAGCAGCAGCAGCACCAGCCACCCCAGGCTTCTCCTCCTGGGGCTGCCTACCAATGTCCCCATGGCCAGCTTGTGAAGGCAGGAAAGCGGAAGGCAGGAAAGCATGCCAGAACTGTGCGGAAGGTATTAAGGTTGCTTTTTCCCTTCCGCACTGCTCCGCCATGCTTTCCTGCCTTCCGCTTGCCTGCCTTCACAAGCTGGCCATGGGGACATCGGTAAGTAGCACGGAAGGCAAGAAAGCATGGCACAGCCATGGATTGGTTTGGGGGCACAGCCAGTCAGCCATCACTATCGGTTCGGCTAACCAGACCCAATCGGTCCAAACTGGTAGCATTTCACCCCTGTTCCCTTGGAAGAATTAAGGTTGCTATTAACATATATGTAATGTGATTGTTGATTTTCATGTAACCAATATGTTGAAGTTTCTTTGCTTTCTATTTTATCTATCTAATCTCATGTATAAAGAAATATCTGTAATATTTTTTTAAAAAAACATTGATTGCTTGCCCCAGTTTCATGCAAAGATGGGCATGATAAAGGACCAAAATGGCAGGGACCTAACAGAGGCAGAAGAAATTAAGAAGAGGTGGCAAAATTACAGAGAAGAACTATACAAGAACCAAATTAACATCCCTGATAACCATGATGGGATGGTCACTGACCTTGAGCCAGACATCGTAGAAGTCAAATGGGCCTTAGCAAAACCGAGCAACAACAAAGCTAGTGGAGGTGACAATATTGTAGCTGAGCTATTCAAAATCTTAAAAGATGATGCAGTAGAAGTGCTACACTCAATTTGCCAGCAAATTTGGAAAATTCAACAGTGGCCACAGGATTGGAAAAGATCTGTTTAAATTCCAATTCCAAAGAAATGCAACACCAAAGAATACTCAAACTATCGCACCATTGAACTCATATCACATGCTAGTAAAGTTATGCTCAAAATCCTCCAGCAGTATGTGGATTGAGAACTACCAGAAGTACAGGCAGGATTTCAAAGAGACAGAGGAACTGGAGATCAATTTGCCAACAGACGCTGGGAGTTCCAGAAAAACATCTACTTCTTCTTCATTGACTATGCTAAAGCCTTTGATTGTGTGTGGATCACAACAAATTGTGGCAAGTTCTTAAAGAAATGGGAGTACCAGACCATCTTATTTGTCTCTTGAGAAATCTATATGCGGGTCAAGAAGCATCATCATCAACAACAATAATAATAACATTGGAGGAAAATGTGATAACAATTTGACATGGGCATGGCTTAAAAGAGGAACCATCAATAAAGAAACGTAAGGTTTAATATTGCTGCTCAAGAGCAAGCACAACATACAAATACCATGAAAGCGAAGATACAAAAATCCACTGACAATCCAAACTGCTGACTTTGCAATGACAAAGTTGAAACTGTTTCACACTTAATATGTGAGTGCAGCAAAATTGTGCAAACTGATTACATGGCCAAGTTGGTAAATTAATCCACTGCTCATTACATTAAAACTACACCTTACCTGTATCCGAAAAGTCATGGGAACAAAGTGGAAAAAGATGTTGAAAATGAGAAGGTGAAGATCTTGTGGGACTTTCAAATACAGATGAATGTGTGTTCTTTTGTGTTTATCTTGTTTTCATTTGGAATTCAACACACCAGATATCACAGTTGTCAAAAACTGAAGCATACAATTTATTGTTATCACCATACCAGAGTCAAAGAAAAAGAACTGGAAAAAATCACAAAATATTGCGACCTGGCCATCAACACTATGCGTTCTTGGCAAACTGCAAAAAACTGCCCTAATCTGAACATTGTACAACTTGGTTGATACCTAGGATGCTGGCAGCAACCCATATCAACCATCAGAGCCAATGATATTTGTGATACATTTTTAAATGTTCAGTTGACTGAATTTCATGTTTAATGAATAAACTATATAATAATGATGATGATGATGGTGATGGTGAGGCATGTTTTCAAACTGCCACTTTAAAAAAATTCTTGTACTTTAACTCCATTCTAGGGAATGCTGTCTCTCTACGGGGGGATGCCTGTCAGCTTGAAAACAGTACGGCAAAGCATGTTTGCAAACTGCCACATTAAGAACATGAAATGGTTAAATTATGTGAGGGGTGTTACTGTTTCCCATAAGTTAAGACATATTTAGGTGTGGTTTTAATGTATTACTTGGGATTGGAGAGTGTGACTACAATGGGTGGAGTTTTGATTTGAGAAAGAAATGTATATCTGTGTTTAAGCGGGAAAGTTCAGTTTCCCAGCAAGGAATGGAAGATGCCAGTTACTTAGACCTTAATAAAGTTGAATATGGAGGAACCGACTCAGATTATTCGATTCTTAAGGGAAGAAACTACTGGAATCCTTGACAGTATGCTAGGAAACTCCCAAACTCATATAACATATAAATTACAACCTTAACCTGCATGGACAATGGATATATGGAAGAAAAAATTCAATTAGAGGGTGTGACAGCATTTCCCCTGGGCAACAACCAGATAGCTGTGGAGGAGGAGACATTATTGGTAGTTGATTCCACTCATCAGACTCCTAAGCCAGAAGACTTCGGAGCTAAACCGAAAGTAAGTGCTCCTCTCCATGAATGTCAAGAAGACAAACAACTTATTCAAGAACAGTTTGAATATCGGCCCGAAACTCCAATCAAATGGAGGGAGAAAGGGGACTCTGTTGATCAATCTTTCACAGATCTACATCAAGCTTTTGAGAATGTAACTGTGAGTAGCTCTCAACAGGATTTTGAAACTTTCTCTCTCTCCCCAGCCAAACAATATAAACCTATTGGGGAGTTGGGCAAGCCTGTATTTCAGTTTCCCAAGTTGTTCTCCACAGTAAATAAAGAGGAGGAAAAAAAATTCTGGTCCTTCATGCCTAGTTCAGAGGAACGTGAAGAATTCCTGTATGCCCCTTGGACTCAACAAAGAACGATTCCCTTGACAGAGAAACATTTTGAACAATTAGAATTACCATCTACAAACAGAATTCCTTCTGGGTGGGTGTTTCTGCCGGAACAAGGGTGGGAGAAGTTCCCCTTTTCCTCAGTCACCAAAAACCTGGTGTTCAAGCCCAACTAAGTGAAACAAAGAGTTTCCTCCCTGATTCCTGCCCAGATTGGGGTTTTCAACTGAAGGATGGGAGGTGTTTTTACCCATAGTCCGGCAACAACAAAAACAATCCCTCCCCCTCCCCCTCAGCCAGCATATCAAGCAAGGTCTGTTTGCCCTGCTGCTCCCCTTCTCAGACAGCGTTTCCAAGGCAACCTGGCCCTGCAGCTGGTTTACAACCTTTCCTTACACCGGTATACCACAGGCCTCAAATGCCACCAGCTCCGCCTCCCCCACATTTTCCATTGCATCAACCAGCACCACCTCTACAGTTTCCAAAACAACAAATACATATTAACCAATTACCTCCCAGGTTCAAAGCCACTTTAGACGGTGATCCAAATAACCTGGACTATTTTAACACAATTAACCAATTACCTCCCAGGTTCAAAGCCACTTTTGACGGTGATCCAAATAACCTGGACTATTTTATCACAAGAATTGAATTACATATTAATCAATTTAGGTTTTGCTACCCATCAGATTATGAAGCAGTGTCAGCAATCATAGAAGCTATGAATCAAGGCCGAGCATCACATTGGGTTGCTCAATTACACAGCAGGGGGCTCCCGAGCTTCACAATATTGATCTACTTCTTCCTCTCCTTTGCCAACAATTCCAAAAGAGAATTTAATACAGAATAATGAGGCACTCATAAAAGTTATAAAATAAGGCAAAATGCCTATGAAATAATTTGTCACTGAATTTAAACAGATTGCTGGTGTGTTATGTAATTGGCCTGATGGAATATTGCTTCATTATTTCAAGGAAGCAATTGATCAAAACATCAGATGGGCATGTGGTATTAGGGGTGTTCCTGATAATCTTCCTGATGCTATTGCATTAGAGAGGGAGATCTACCCTATTTCTTTCCAATCTTTTACCTCTCAAATTAACCTGTTTAAACCCAAACCCACACCTCCAAAACCCCCACCACCAAGCCAACTGAAGAAGATGGAGCGCCCTACATGCTTCTGGTGTGGAAAGATTGGACATTGTGCTTCAGAATGCAGAACACCTGCACCTGTCACCAAACAACATGCCAGGTCAGCCTCCAGAGGTAAATGGGGTAAGAAACCATCAGCTGAATCCAGCAAATACATTTGGCAATAGCCTGAACCTCCCCTATCCATTGAAGAAGCCAATGTTGCATCTCTGATGGACGAACCACTGCAGAACGCTGATGATTCGCAAGATGACAGCTATGGTCCAATGGTGAGTGATCCAATTCCCACTTTCACCATACCTATACACATCATAGCCCCTCATAGTGGAAAACAAATGCAATTAACCAGTATTATTGACACTGGGTGCACACACTGTTTAA
Source organism: Calamaria suluensis (assembly GCA_032468135.1). Taxonomy (NCBI): domain Eukaryota; kingdom Metazoa; phylum Chordata; class Lepidosauria; order Squamata; family Calamariidae; genus Calamaria; species Calamaria suluensis. Next base: position 84,637 of record JANHFP010007502.1, on the reverse strand, counting down.
TGGGATTCTCAACTGCTCATCGTTTGGGTATTAAGCTACTTCCCCTTAAGTGTCCCATAAAATTCTATCAAGCAGATGGCTCATTAATTGTTGGTGTACCAGCTACCCAAGTAACTGAAGAAGTAATATTGCAAGGATTCATAATCACTCCCAAAATTGACATTGACAAATTGATACTGTCATCCTGGGCCTCTCCTGGCTGGACAAATGGTGTCCTACAATCAAGTGGGAGGATGGCTTTTGTAAGCTCACAATTGACCTGACCCCTACGCCTGCAGCTCCACAACCACCATTAACCCCAGCCAGTACTGAGTCTGCAGCTTCTCTTTCGGCCACACTATCCTACCCCAGTGTTTATGCCAAATTTGTGGAAGTTTTTAGCAAAAAACAATGTGACATTCTCCCCCCTCCATCACCCCACAGACTGTGCAATTGAATTGAAACCTGGCGTCTTCTTTCCTAAACCTAGGATGTACTCTATGACTCCAGCAGAAATGACTGAATTAAGAAATTACATTGATACTAATTTAAAAAGGGGTTTCATAGAACCAGAGAGCTCAAGTATAACCGCTCCCGTCATGTTTAAAGATAAAAAAGATGGCAGTCAATGCCTGATTATAGACTATCGTTCTCTTAATGTGATTTGTTTACAAAACACTTACCCTCTCCCTCTCATGAAGGATTTATTAAACCATCTATCCAAAGGCAAGTTCTTCACTAAGCTCGATCTTCGTGAAGCTTACTACCATATACGCATAAGAGAGGGAGACGAATGGAAAACAGCTTTGAATTGTCTGCTAGGAAGTTTCCAATTTAAGGTTATACCTTTTGGACTACAGGGGGCTCTGGCTCTTTTCCTTCAATTAATTAATGAGGTACTTCATTCACACCTGTTAAATGGGTTCCTCGTTTACCTCGATGATATCCTCATCTACAGTGAGACCTTTGAAGATCATATCAAGCTTCTTAAACAGGTGCTTAAGAAATTGTTAGGCGCCAAACTCTATGTGAAACTTTCTAAATGTGATTTCCATAAGGAGTCCCTAGGGCTACAGAATCCCCAGTAGGGGCACTGAAATGGATCCAGAGAAAGTAAAGGCAGTTATTGATTGGCAGCCACCCAAGAACTGAAAACAACTTCAAAGTTTCTTGGGATTTGCTAACTTCTACCGACAATTTATTCCTCTCTTTGCAGAAGTGTCCCTTCCTTTGATGGAATTATTGAAAATGGGTCCTTCCCCATCTAAACCCAAACCCAGCCAGCCCTTGGTTTGGACTATGGACTGTCAAAAGCATTTGAACATTTGAAACACCTTTTCTCACAAGACCCAATTCTACAACATCCTGACCCAGACAAATCATTCAGGCAGACGCCAGTGTTGTAGCAGTGGCTACAATACTACTCCAGAGGAATACAAATAACACACTATTTCCATGTGCCTACGTATCCAAAAAACTAACTGACATTGAACACCACTGGGCAGTCTGGAAAAAAAAAAGCTTTTGTCATTCACTGGGCTCTTCTCATATGGAGGCATTTCCTAGAGGGAGCCAAATTTCCTTTCAAAGTATGGACTGATCATAAAAACCTTGAGGTGCTTAAAACCACTCGTAAACTCTCCCCCAAACAGGTTCATTGGGCCCAATATTTTAAGTGGTTTAATTTTGAATTGAAGTACATTCCTGGAGGACAAAACTTACTTGCTGATGCCTTGTCCTGCACACCGCAATATGACAGCCGATGCCAGGAAATCATATACTCAGTGATTCCCGGGATAGAATCTGCAACCCCACTCTGGACCAGGGTCCAGAGGAGGCAGCCCCAAAGCTGTCCAGATCCTGATTTGGTTGCAGAGTTAAAAGCCTCTCTCTCCACAGACTCTTGATACAATGCCAATCACAGCGACCTCACCTCCCGGGATGGTCTTGCTTGGAAAGGGGGCAAGTTATACGTACCCGCAAATATGTGACTCCATATATTGAAACAGAGTCATGACTCTTGGTTGGGTGGGCATTTTGGGTTTCTGAAGACCCTCCAATTAACACAGCAGCAGTTTTGGTGGCCACGTATGAAATCTAACATTGAAGATTATGTAAAAAGCTGAGCCACGTGTGCCATGATGAAATACCGATCAGGGAGACCACCTGGCCTCCTTCAACCTATAGCTGAAGCCATGAGACCATGGGAAGAAATTGCAATGGATTTTATTGTTGAGTTACCACCAAGTGGTGGATGCACTGTGATCTGGACCTGGTGAACCTGTTCTCAAAACAAGCTCATTTTGTGGCCTGCAATGGACTTACCTTCAGCCAAAACATTGTCTAACCTGTTTGTCAAACATATATATCACCTACATGGGGTTCCGAAAAGGATAATTTCTGATAGGGGCCCCCAATGTACTGCAAAATTTTGGAGAGAACTTCTGAAATCAATCGGATCCTCTCAGGGGTTAAGTTCAGCTTTTCATTGCCTACTAACAGGGCGGCTGAGAGATTGAATGCAATGGTTGAATGGTACATTAGATGTTATGTTAATTATCAGCAGGACAACTGGGCAGATCTGTTGCCATTTGCTGAAGTAGCATATAACAATTCAGTACACAGCAGTACAGGATTAACTCCATTCCAGATAACAACAGGGATGGAGTTTGTCCCTATGCCCAGCAAACCCCCCTCTTCCGTAGCATTGTCAGAGTAGATGGAATCATTAAAGGATTGGGAAAACACCAAGAAAGCCTTAGCAGAGGCAGCAAAAACTTACAAAACTCAGGCTGACTGCCATAGGATGGTTCAACCTCGCTATCAGGTGGGGGACAAGGTGTTTCTGTCCACAAAATATTTAAGGTTGAATCGCCCAAGTAGAAAATTAGGACCTTTATTCGTTGGACCTTTCCCGACTACCAAGGTAATCAACCTAGTTACGGTCAAGTTATGACCTTCCCTGCTTCTTGGGGAAAATACATCCTGTATTTCACAGCAGCTTACTAAAATCAGTTAGAGGGTCCAACTTAAGGCCTGACCCACCACCACCAGTGAACAAAGAGGGGAAATTCACTATGAGATTACTGAGATCTTAGATTCTAGGAAATATAGAAGACATTTGCAGTATTTGGTATGATGGACAGGATACCCATTGTCTTAGGCAACTTGGGTCAATTGTTGGAATGTGGATGTGGAACATTTGGTAAGACAGTTTCATAGAAAATATCCAAACAAGCCTACAGCAGATCAAAATGATGGTAGAGGGGGTTAGTGGGTTTTTGATAATGTAAATTTTCTTGTACTTTAACTCCATTCTAGGGAATGCTGTCTCTTTATGGGGGGGTGCCTGTCAGCTTGAAAACAGTATGGCAAAGCATGTTTGCAAACTGCCACTTTAAGAACATGAAATGGTTAAATTATGTGAGAGGGTGTTACTGTTTCCCATAAGTTAAGACATATTTAGGTGTGGTTTCAATGTATTATTTGGGATTGGAGAGTATGACTACAATGGATGGAGTTTTGATTTGAGAAAGAAATGTATATCTGTGTTTAAGCAGGAAAGTTCAGTTTCCCAGCAAGGAATGGAAGATGCCAGTTACTTAGACCTTAATAAAGTTGAATATGGAGGAACCG
>JANHFP010007502.1:10499-21710 GCA_032468135.1 Calamaria suluensis | reverse complement strand
CCTAAGTGCACACTCCATTTCACGAAATTGCATCATAATCATATCTCTCTCTTCATTATACATCTTCTTTCAACCACTTCCAATTTTTTCCCACTTTTTGATCAAACTGTTTAATTTCTGCTTTTTCTTCATCTACAGCCAACATGTAACCTGATAAACAATTTATCACAGACTTAGATTTTTGATTGAGTTTATCTATTCTTCTATCCACATCGCTAAACATTTCTCCCACCTCTTTCCTTAATTCTCCTATATTCTGCTCCACATTGTCTACTTTCTGCTCCACACTTCCCACTTTTAAATCCATCATTGCTGAAAGTTTAGCTGTCATTCTATCCTCCATTGATTTCAAAGTCTTCTGTAACATCTCCAGTGTGAGTAGCTGCTGCTGCTGTTTTGACTGCTTCTCCATCGGGGGTGCTAAAGCCTGTAATTTAGGAGATTGAGGTGGAGAACATTTAGAATCTTTTGTTTGTTTAGAAGCCATAATAATTCTTCTATCAAATTTATTCAATATATTGCAATAAAGTCTTTTTTAAAAATCTTCCTTAAAAGTCTTTGGGGCTTTCCGCAAAGGAACAAAGAACTTTGTCTTGCCACTTCCTCTTCTGCCTGACCCTTGACTCTCAAATCACCATTTTAATGTCACTTCCACTTTTGCTCACTTTCACTTTACTTTTAAAATCTCGGGTAAAGTAGTTGCCAAAATAAATTGATACTTGCAATGTTACTTTGTTACTTTGTTTCCCTCCATCTGTCTTCAGTAAATTTTCTTTAAATCTTCTGTTGATTGAAGTGGTTACGGCGTTTTGCCCTGCTAACAGGGACGTCCAAAGTCTAGAGTTAGGCAGAGTACTTGGGAGCTCTCCCTTCCGCGCCCCCAGAAAACTTTCCTGGGAGGCTTAGGGGGCTCTACCTAGCCCTGCTGACTCACCTTCTCTCCCTCTTCCCGGGGAGAAGGCTTTTCTGCCGCTTGACAGCTGCTCAGTGCTGTCAAAGAGGCTTTATGAAACCCAGGACTGGCACTTCGCCAGAAAGCACCTCCAACAGTCGCGGAGCCACCCGGAAGTCCAGCCTGGAAACTTCTTTTGTGTTCTTTCTCTCAAGAAACCTGGTCAATCTGAGTAAAGGAAAACAAAGACAGGCAGACTGATGGTGGCTTGCTGACATTGGTGGGAAACTCAGTCCCATATTCCAGAGTTGTAGTAGTCACAGGACTAGCCCTTTGGTCATCCCAGAGCAGCTCCTCCACGCAGGTGCACCAGCCTGCAGGAGAGCTACAGTGCACCCAGGTGGAGGAGCTGCTCTAGGATGACCAAAGGGCTAGTCCTTTGACTACTACAGCTCTGGAATATGGGACCAGCCCATGGTGGGGCTGGAAATCTCTGCCATATGGGGTGGCATGTACAACTTTGCTGGTGGTTCAACATACAAAAAGGAGTTCAGCCCTTGACAGCCAGAACAAGGTAGTGGTGCTGTTGCAGTGTGTGTGTGTGGGGGGGAGTGGGCTGAAGTGGCAGTGGAGATTGCTGGAAGGTGCAGGAACAAAGTGCTATTTGCATGGCATGAGCATTCTGCCTTTACCATGGTATATTTGCATCAGCTGGCCAAAGCAGCCCTCGTGCCAAAGCAGCCCTCGTCTCCTGCCGCTTAGGGCTCTGAGGGGTAAACCGCATCCAGGAAGCACTACAGCAGAAAGAAGCAGCCGGAGTCATCCCTAGCTTTGCTGTCCATTGCAAACACTAGATCAGCCCCCTGCAAACTCTTGTCTCTCAAGGAGACCAGCTGAAGTTTCCTGTGCTGCTTCAGCAAGTGCTCTTCAAGAGATGAGTTTGTAGGGGGCCAATCTAGCATACAGGCTGGCTACAAGAGAAACATTCATTCTCAGCTATATTTGAGATTTCTAGCTGCAATGGACAGCAAAGCTGGTGTTGACCCTGGCACTTCTCTCCGCTAACAGGTGGCTAAGCTAACTGCCTGAAGGACCCCATCCTGTCCCTGGGAGTCAAAGCACTGAAGCATGAGCAGTGCAGGAAACTTTGACCAAGCTCCTTGAAAGAAATGCAAAGATTTCTCTGCAGACCACCAAAATTTTCTCATCCATGGACCACCAGTTGGTGACCACTGATTTAAAGTCTGGAACAACAGCACAGGTGGAAATATGGAACAAATAAAAAATCACTTGTAGCAAAGAAAATGTACCCTGTGTGGGTGTTTAACAATTAGATTATTAAAAGCTTTGTGCAAAATTAACTTGTTGGTTGTTCAGATCAATAAGTAGCATTAAACTGACCCACTCTCTCTCTCTTTTAAAATAGATATATGTTATTGGTTGTTTTCACATAAGAGGAAAAGGGTACGTAAGTGGAAAACAACAACTCCATTTTAGTACAACAGCTTGCAATTCGAAGTTGAATGTTCTAATATCAAATATACCATATATCAACAGTATTATATCATTTTCTGAATCATATCAAAAGTTCCATTGAGCTTCAGCCAGATCATCTCTGCTCCAAAAGTATTAAATATATCCAGAAATTAAACTAAATTCCATTTCCCAAAATTTCACTTTCACCTTTTACCAAGCTTCAATTTTTACAATTATTTATTATCTTGTGATCTCATCCTTCTGGGCGAGGTGCCCCCCCCATTGTCCAAGGGGGGATAGTGGACTTCCACCCTCCCCCTGCCTAATGGTCACCCATCATCACTTCCCTCATCAGCCCCTAGTTCTTCACCTTCTTAGGAGGTCATTGTGTTCTTTAAAGAAGGTTTCCACCTCCTTTGTAGTATTTATTTTAATTCTTTTTACTCCCAGAATATCAACAACCCTTATGTCAACAACCATCTGAACATGATTGCTTTAAGGTATAATTTTTAGTTAAAAATTGGTATTTGTACCTGGTGTCCCTTATCTTTTTTGGAATCTGTTTAAACACTGCAATTTCCCTATCCATGTATCTCAAGGGTTGACCCCTTTGTGTCCTCAGTACTTCATCTCCTGTGGACCACCTGATCAATGTGGCTTAATCAATGTCCCACCAAAGCTTAAATCAATGTCCCACCAAAGCTTAATCAATGTCCCAGCAAATTTGGTATTTCTTCCTTCCAATAAAATTTGCCAAAATTGTACTCATAATATCTTTACGATCCTCCCCCGCCTCCTCAATTACATTCTGAAATCTTAGAAAGAATGACAATCTTTCCAACTCCATACTGGCAACCAAATTTTCCAAATTTTGATTTTCTCTTTGGTGTGACTTCATTTTTTTCTCTACCCTATCCTCCACCCTGCCTGTCCTTTGTATATTGTCTGCCACTATCGGTTGTACATTTTAATTCATTTTTTTATTTCTGCAAAGTCTTTTTTCATGTCTTTTTTCAGGTGCTGTTATCCCTTTTTGATTTCTTCCATTGATTGTAGCAGCACCTGCATCTCCTTTGACCTTTGACCTTAAGCTGATAAAGTTCTTTGAGAAGCTGGGCTGGAGGTTGAAGAGGGATGTGCAGAAGAAGAAGCATAGGGTTGTTTTTTGATCCTTTAGAAGGCATAGTCCCAATTTAAAATTCTTCAAATAAGTACTCCAAATAGACAGCAAAGTCTTAATCCACTTGCTGGTAAACTGAACAGGCAGATGAAGGCAGTCACAGAATAGGTGACATAGAAAAATTTGACAGATCAGAAGGTCCACTTCAGGAAGGTACCAAAGGCACTCTGGGGTTTCTCCTCTGAGTCCAGGGAAAAGATTTATGCCCGGTTCCACCTTCCCCAGTGGTCGACGGTGGAGCAACTCATTATGAGATTAGTGAGATTTTAGATTCAAGGAAGTATAGAGGACAATTGCAGTATTTAGTATGATGGAAGGGATAACCTTTGTCCGACTCAACTTGGGTCAAAAGTTGGAATGTGGATGTGGACCATTTGGTGAAGCGTTTCCATAGAAAATATCCCAATAAGCCTGTGGGCAATTGAACCAATAGAAGAGGGGATTAATCGTTCTCCACTAAAGAATTTTTCTATTTGTGTTTTTAGGGAATGTTTTCTTCTCTATGGGTGGACGCCTGTCAGTTTTGCAAACCATATTAGACCGAAGTTTCAAGCTGCCACTTTAAGATTTGGAGAGAGAGAGAGAGTGGAATGAGATTGGTTAAAACAATGTAATGGGTTTGACTGGTAATCAGAGGAGGAGATATATTCTTGGGATTGGATAATGTGTATAATGGGTGGAGTTTTGACTTTGGAAAAAAAGAATGTATATCTGTGTTTGAGCGGGAACCTTCAGTTCCAGCATGAAATTAGTGATACCAGTTGCCTAGAACCTATTAAAGATGAATGTTGAGAAATGTTTTGACTCTAATTCAGTAATAATGGGAAAGGAATACTGGATACCTGACAGTGGGTGGTTGGCAAGGAGACAGCTCTAGGCACAAAGCCAAACTTTTCTTAGAATTCCAAACAACTGATAATACTGATGCCAGAAACCATTTCTTTTTTGAGGCCTCTTAAAAGGAAGTGACATAACCCATGGAAAAAAATCAGTCCACAGGGATCAGATTTCAGCACTGCTTCCCCCACTTCCAAGGGGGGGGGGGCACGGCACACCACCCAATCAACCAAGAAGTAAACAATCTTAAATTGAAATCATCAGATTTATAATTCATAATGCCTGGTTCAAGGCGAAAGCATCCATTTTTTTAAAAAAAAGTCTCCTTTCTTCCTGCATCATCCAAAGCTTTGAAGAAGGAGACTTAGCCAAAACTGCCACCCAGTTTAAGGAAGGGGGGAATCCTCCCTTTCCCCTTCCAATTCTTTTTTAAAGCTTTGAAACAGAATCCACTTCATTGTCGAAGCAGCCTGTCTGCCTTTCAGACCGATGGAAACAAAGTCTCATCTCGAATACACATGCCGTTAATCATGACTTTCACTTCTGGCTTTCCTCTCTGCTGGAAATGGCGGATGACATTGTTCAGGTGCCTCAGTCCTCATGGCTTCTGGGGCTTATCTGGGCATCCCCAGGGTGATGGCGATCACCCTGGATGTCCCAGAAAGCACCCCTATGGTCAGCTGCCCCTGCAAGGCAGCCTAGGCTCTGAAGAGCCCACCGGAGAAGCGGAATCCAGACACCAAGACAAAGACCATCCCGAGAAATGTCTGTCCACGGAGCCAAGCAGAAGTCTTCCTAAACTGACACACTCTCTAATCCTACTCTCAATTTCTTCTCATGAAAAACACTCTGCTGACATTACTTCTCTATCTTTTATGAACAGTTTGCCACATTTAACAGGACAAAATGTATGTGGTGGCCATGGAGGCAAATAGAGAAAAGTGTTAACTTGTTTAGTTTTAAAAAGTCAAAAGTTCACTTGAGTCAACTTTGAATCCTTCTGATTCAAAGTTTTCTTGGCAGTTTTATGGAAGTAATTTGCTTGTCATTATTTCCTTCTCAAATGTTTTTCTCAGTTTAGGGAACTCCCTGGGTATTCCCAGTTGATTTCCCATCCAAATACTAATTAGAACCAACCTTGTTTAGCTTTGTAATAGCAGCCAAGGTTAGATAGGAATTGTGGCTAAAAGCAAAACCACAAAGCCATGACCTGAATGATTGAGAATCTCCATAGACACAAAGCCAGTAAGAAAACTTGATTTGTTATCTTCTTTTTAGTTTGTATGGGGGTTGCCGCCACCTACTGCTGCCTCCATGTGCCCCATTTTTGGGTCCATGCTGCATTTATGGCTTCTTCATGTCCTGTTTTTGGCCAATCGCCACCACATGGAACAGGCCAAAAAAGGGAGATGCAGAGGCTAAAAATGGGACACTTGGCGATGGGTGGCAGTGATCCCCGCAGTCTAGAACAGTTGATCATTGGTATTCTGGGAGGCAGAGGCAAGTGCGTGGGAAGGGCTTTGACAACATTCAGTCTATAAGATGTGCAAATATTTCCACCCACTTTTTTGGGGTGGGGGTGGGGGGTGTCTTATAGTCCCCAAAAATACATGTGGAGAAATAGAATTACTCATATTAAGTCACTCAAAAAAATTCCCTCATGTTTTCACAAAGAACATCTTTCACACTTACAACCCTGTGGAGTCCTCTGAAGAGGCTGTTTCTCTTCTCTCATACTTCAACCATCTGAACACACCCCATTTCAAAATGTACTGAGGACATTGGCTATTCTTCCCATAATAGAAAGGAAGGAAGTGCCAAGAGCTCTATTACTTTGTATATTTACAAAAGTGAACAAAATTATTTTGAGGGAAAGAGACATACTAAAGAGATATTTTTCCTGTAAGTATTAATCTCCCACAAGCTTGCTGGGAATGAAATTCCCCAAATCTATTCCAAAGAGGATTCATAAAATGGTTTATTTTACTGACATAATTGCATGATGTTTCACAGATCTGTTCCTGGTTGTCATCTGTCAATGTATTTCCTTTGAATTTTTTTTATTTAGTCTGATCTCTTCAGACCCTCTGTCCTTCTACCATGTAAATACACTTCAGAAACTGAATGTTTTCAAATTTAAACACATGCTAATACAAGTCTGTCATCATAAGAAAAAATGGCAACCTTTCATTTATGCAAAGAGATGGATAAAATTATAATGGAGCCTGATCTATATATCCCTTGAACTGATATGAGAGAATGAACACTGGCATTTTATGCTCCTGAACATTCTGTTATGATAAAACAAATAAATAAGGTTTCTGATCTAATGGAACAGATTGAGATTGCTCTCCCCAAACCCAAACAAAAGCCTTAAAAAACAAAAACCAAGTAATTTAAAGACAGTTAAAAAGAAGCATTTGAATGTGACATCTCCTATTCTCAATTTGAAGTAGCACTGGATAGGAGTGTTGATTCAAGGGTGGATGATTCCCCCAGGCTACACCGATGATGTTGTGTTCTGACAGCTAGTTTCCACCAAGGTCCTCCACCTTGGCAGGATCTAGCACTTTAAATTGATTGGCCACTGCACTTTTGAATTGATTGGTCACCGCTGCTGACAGCCCTGCATAAAAGACAGGGCTGCCAGGTAGCCGGGGAACATTGTGTATTTGCTGAATAAAGACTGTTGCCTTGGATCATGTCTCTGCCTGCATCATTTCCACAATTTAAGACTAGTGATGAGGATGTGATCGCAGGACTAAGATAATCCAAAAAGAGCAAACAACCAGTAAATGGAGGGAGCGCAGCAGACATCTTGCATGACAAATTTAAAACTGCAGTTTTAAATGTGGCAAGAAGAAAATGTTGGCGCTTCACCCGCCAACACCTTTCGACATCACCAAGGAGAGATGGGAATCGTACATGAGGTGGGTCAAGTGTTTCCTCATTGAAAACGACCTCCAGGGTCTCTCAGACATCTGGAAGCAGGCTTACTTCCTAAGCCATTGGGGACATGAAGTCTTTGACACAGTCGAATCTGTGTGCGAACTGACACCATTGGAAGCAGTGCAATGGCCAGTGCTCAAGGCTGCAATCAAGGCCCATTATGCACTGGGTCTGTCCAAAATGATTTGAAGGTATGAGTTCCAGCATCAGCTTCAATGCAAAGGGGAAACGATCGACCAGTACCTAGCAGCATTGCATAAAGCGGTGAATTTATGCGAGTTCAGGGACCTGGATGATATCCTTCTTGATCAAATCATCTACGGAGTCAGGGACAAATGGTTGCAATGACGACTGCTCTACTGGATGAATCTGACCCTAGCCACCATCCTCAATGAGGCTAGAGACAACAAACCATCAAACCAAGCCTTGGAGTCACTGCAGAAGCTCAAGTTCCGGCACCAGACGCCCAGCCCACATCCATACTGGTACACCAGGATGACCTCACAGACAGACAGTCCAACAGTGAGGACAACAGAGTCCACCACACCAAATACAAACTGCCTCCAGCAGCCCCCAGTCACTCTAAACCATGTGCCAGATGTGGAGGACAGCATTCCTGGGCATCCTGCCATTTCAGGGACAGCATTTGTCACCAGTGCAAAAAAAAGGGCAACCTAGCGAGAGCATGCCGTGCGGCATTGCCAACCAACTGGAAAAGCTACACTGACCCAAATGAAAAAGTCAGAAAGGTGAGAACTTGAGCGGCTGAACCTAGATAGAGCCTTTCCAAGGCATGAGGCACATCAAATTCAAATCAGACAAGCCAATGCCCAGGACAGTAACAAGCTCCATGTTACTGTCCAGATTGAGGGAGCCCCGTGTTCTATGGCAGTAGACACAGGATCCCCAATCACAATAGTTGTTTGGGACACATTCCAAAGAGTGGTGACCAGCCTGAGGAAAAAAAACCTGAAGCAAGGAAGCCCTCACCACAGTCACCAGTGTGAAGCGCTTCCACAAATATTTATTTGGGTGCGACTTTGAACTTGTGATAGATCACCGCCCATTGCTGGGACTTTTAGCTGGGGACTGTCCTATGCCTGCTGCCCTGTCCCTGCATTTCACCCAGTGTACTCTTTTCCTGGTGGCCTACTTGTATTGCCTGGTACATCGGTCAGGAAAGACTTTGGGGCATGCGGATGCCCTCAGCAGATGCCCCTTGCCAGACCTGCCTGAAGATCCCACCCCATGGGTTCCAATCCTCCTAACAGACTGCCTAGACCATGGGTTGGTTACCTCCACCATTGTGGAAAAGCACACCAACAAAAACTCAACCATGTGGACTGTCATGAACTGGGTTTTGAAATGGTGGCCCAAGGGGCTATTCATGCCGGAATTCAAACCATTCACAATGCACCAAAATGAACTTTGGCACAAGGCGATTGTCTATTGGGGGAGACAGAGTTCTTATTCCTCCCTCACTGCACAGGAGTACTCTATTAACATGGCCCTCACTCAGAGTTTTGTGTGGTGGCCAGGCATGGACCAAGACATTCAGGACCATGTCTCCAGTTGCAGCCCATGCCAGGAATCCTGACCAGCCCCTCCAAAGGCCAGGACTAAGGAATGGGAGCATCCCAGGTCTCCATGGGGAGGGTGCATATAGACTTTGCTGGGCCCTTTCATGGTCAAACGTTCCTCATGGTGGTGGATGCATTCTCCAAGTGGATGGAGGTCATCTTAATGGGCTCCACTACCATCTAAGTGGTCATCAAAGTCCTCAAAAAGCTTTTCACCACCCATGATCTCCCAGACCTCCTGGTATTGGACAATAGGTCCCAGTTCACAGCCACACTATTCAAAGGGTTTCTAGGGGAATTGGGGATCCAGCATGCCCTCACCGTGCTGTACAATCCAGCCTATAATGGGCAAGTGGAATGAATAGTGAGGTGCACCAAAGAGGTGTTAGGGAGACTGTCACTAGGGGACTGGCAGGCAAAAGTTGATAGATTCCTTTTTTATCAACACATAATGCCATGCACCAGCACAGGGAAGAGTCTGGCCGAACTCCTAATGGGGAGGAAACTCAGGTCAGTCCTTGACCATATCTACCCTCAATTCTGCTCGGAAACCACCCCGCAGAAACAACCAGGGACCAGGGCCTTTAACACAGGAAACCTAGTACATGCAAAAAACTTTGCAGAAGGACCTCTATGGCTACCAGGATCCATTGAGTGAATCGCTAGCCCTAGATCTTATGAAGTCAGGTTAGTTGATGGTCAGATATGGCAGAGGCACATAGACCAACTGTGAAGCCACACCAATCCTAACCAATAACAAAACACAGAACTAACTTATAAATTATTATAAGTTAGATTAAATTATTATTTAACTAATAAATTATTAGTTAAATATAAAGGGGCATGCATAAGAGCACCAGCATGCCTACCGTCCCTGTCCTAATGTTTTTATTTGTATTCAAATTTATATCCAATTTATACTTATATATATATTTATTTATTTATTTTATTCGATTTTTATACCACCCCTCTCCTCACGGACCTGGGGCAGTGTACATCCATAGTTACTCTAAAACCTCAAAAGACAAAAATTAAAACACTTATTCAATAATTCCCTAATACCTAATATGTAATCAACAAATAAAATAAATAAAATAAAAATTAAAAAATTAAATTAAATAAAATAAATTAAATTCTCCCTGCCAGATGCCCGACAACTGGAACCAGAGGACTTACCCGAGGGGTCGCCACTCCAGCATTGTCCCTCTCCAGAACTAGTTCCATCAAATCCTTGTGCTCTGCCCGAAACTTTCCAGGACATTCCATTGGGCCTGGAGCCCAAAAACATGCCCTCTCCTTCCAACTCTGTTCCACCTACTGAACTGCGCAGGTCCAGTAGAGCAACCAAAACTTACCTATGTGACTACGTATGCAAATAGGTGGACGATTCCAACTTAGAGGGGGAGGGCTGTTGTGTTCTGATGGCTAGTTTCCACCAAAATCCTCCACCTTGGGAACTAGCACTTTGAATCAATTGGCCGCCACACTTTTGAACTGCATAAAAGGCAGGGCTGTCAGGTAGCTGAGGAACATTGTACATACTTGCTGAATAAAGACTGTTGCCTTGAATCATGTCTCTGCCTGCATCATTTCCATGACTCAACAGATGATGCCACCTCTCACCAATGTGCATTTTCGAGTGACTTTGAAGGAGAGGCAGCATTGGTGCCCCCTAAGCATTGGTGCCAGCCCTGGATAAGCGAGCCCTGGATAAGAGTAAGCTAATATTTTTGGTTTTTGCCTCATCACCATGTCTTGGAACAAATATAGCAAGCCTATAAAGATCAAAGTACAAGAGATGTAGTTTTTCCCACTTTAAGGACCTTTTAAATATCTGGTGGAAGTTGATCCACATCAAATTTTAACTACTAAAAGGAGATTCTCTCTTTCCCTGACTCCTGTTTATTTTTCATGCAAATGTTTATTACTGCAACTTCTCATTCAGCTGGGAGAAGAACTTGATTAGAGTCAAATGTCAAATTTGGTTCATATTGTGAATTCCTGCAGCTGCTGGTATTTAAAAGGCAGAACCAGTATATGTTAAGGTGACCAGACATAACGCTTTTCACGGGGCACACCCGCTTTTTAGTGAAATGCCCCGCACCCCGCGGCGTTTTTAAAAAACCCACTTTTTTTCTGCTAAGTCTGAAGGCCACGCCCACCTGCTGTCCTCCCCACCCACTCTTAGCTTCCCAAAAGAGATGCTGCGCGCGCGCCCAGCATGGGGTGAATATGGGAGGGAGGAAGGGAAGGATACCCCTGGCCACCCTCTCCCTCCGCCCGGCGAGAGCAAGTAC
>JANHFP010007499.1:21136-35931 GCA_032468135.1 Calamaria suluensis | reverse complement strand
TCATCATCATCATCATCATCATCATCATCATCATCATCATCATCATCATCATCATCATCATCATCATCATCATCTTGATCCAACTGTCTAACCATAAAGGTAATCCATAATGGTAATTGTGTAATATCAGAAAAGGTTTACATTTAAATTACTTGTATCTATACATGTAGTCCTTGGTTTACAACCATTTTTTAAAACAATTTTTAAAGTTACAATGGCATTGAAAAGTAGTCTTAGAAGTGGTCCTTCCATTTGCAACCATCACAGCATCTCCACGGTTACGTGATGAATATTCAGGTGCTTGACAGACAACGTCTTTACAATGGTTGGACCATACCAGGATCAAGTGATCACTCAGGGACCTTCTGACAAACAAAGTCAGTGAGAGAGGTCGGATTTGCTTAATGACCACACAATTCACCTAACAACTGCGGTGATCTGCTTATCAATTATGGCAACTATGGCCATAACATCAGGTGTAATTCACTTAACAACCGTCTTGCTTAGCAGTAGAAATTTTGGTCCCAATTGTGGTTTCAAGAGAACCTTCTGCAATGTATTATCATTTAAGGTACAGATATTCCCCAGACCTACATTAATTCCTAGTGAAAACTTTGCTTATCTGAAAAAAAAATTATTAAAAAAACATATTTGTGCACAAATATTATTGTGATGCTTCATTCAGATTCCATTTCTGTATTATGACTGGTTGCAAAACCACAGCTTATACAGTATGTATTTAGCTTCTGCCTAAGGGAAAGAACATGTTGGTGTCTGCCTCTCCCTTTACCATGTGGAGGAACCAATTGAACTATTGACTGTGGAAAAGGGTCTTCTGAGGGAAGTAAACTAGTTTAGGAAATGTAGGGCTGCAAAGCTGTGTTGATAATAGAAAAATGGCCTGGAGCTTGGAAAGAATTGCTGAGAAACTGTCATTGCTGTGTCTCAAAAGGCCACTTCAGCCACTTGTTTCTCTCTGCCAAATGATTGAAGTGACTCTTTGCCTGATAATTGGATGAGGTAATTTTTAGGGGATTCTTTAAGTGGGAAAGCAATGCTCCAAAACTGCCAGACAAAATTTGGGAAATGGATCACTTTAATGGGAAAATAAGTCTACAGCCCTAGAATGTCACCCTGGATATCCAAGGTGGCAAGAACCATAGATATTAATCAGAAGGAATTGTCTCTGCAATTCTGAAGTATCTACCTGCTCAAGACATCACTCTTAAGGCAGGTCTCTTCTAGGACCACTTCAGATTTCATCCTTCTAAAACTGGCCCTGTTATGTCACATGAATATTGCTGAAGCTAACCTTGTGGCTGGGAGATTTTTCTGATCCACCAATTAGCATTTTGAGTGAGGTATCATTGAGATACAACTGAATAAATTATCACAAGCTGGGAATGATAAGCAAATGTTCCTTTGTCATGTATTTTTCTTTAACCATCATTATAACCATTTTTATATTTCTCTTACATTGTAAGCCACCCGTGGTCACTTTGGAGAGTGTTGAGAAATTTAATAAATAATCAACATTCTGCTTATTTTCCCAATTATTTTATTCCACTCCAGCTTTAAAGTGGGTGCAGATTATTCCCCAAAGAGTAAGAAATATTCCCTTTTCCTGCTCCTTTCCTTGTTGAGTTTGAGAACATTTAGCAGGAGTAGGTAGCTTAACATAACTTGCTTTTTAAGATGGTGATCATAGGATTCGCAAAGAAATAGATTAACATGTACAAAGAGGTCCCTTTATTTAGAAAACAGAGTGTTTATTTTATTTTTTTAAAATAGCAAATCCAATTGACCCAAATTAATGGTGATTTTTTTTAACATCAGCTTGTTAGCTTAGGGACAGGAGTTATCATTAATTAAAGTACATGCTGAAAAATGGGTGAAACTGAATGCTGACGAAGAATCCTTGACTTATGTCCCATAAACTGGCTAGTGTTTTGCCATATTTCTAAGCACAACATAAAAGGCATGAACTTTTTTAAAAATTTCAAAGAATGGTAAAATATTAACAAACACTAATAAACTGTCACATACCCATTGAACATCTGAAGGAAGCTATGGGTTCTATTGATTCAGCTGGTGTAGAGTAATAGCAAAATGAAAATCTTTGGGGAAGGGGAAACAGACTCAAAGTACTGGAAAAGTGAAATATTGTTAGACGTACTGTGGATGCACATCAAATGCTGCTGGTCAGGTACAACATTATATTTTCCAGTAAACTGAAACTGTACCAGCAAAACGGTGATATGATCTGATTGTAAATAAACAAGCCCATTCTCATGTTGCCTGTGGCCACTAGAATCACATGGGAAATAAGAATGAGATTAGAAAGGGTTGCTTTGTTAAAAAAATAAATTGAAGAGTTTTAAAATTCTTTTTATGTCCCAGTGAAAATGGAGCAAGAAGTTTGGTTTTACAGGACTGCAAATGGTATTCAGCTGCACCTGAATTATTTTGGTAACTGCAGCAGTTGATGGGAAAATATATATTTTAGTAACTTATTGTCACAGGTTATGGCACGCAAATTACAAACTTTTCACATAATTAGGGTCCCTTTCAAAAGAGACTGTATCAATGCAGAAAGTTGCTATTTCTTTCCACTGTCTGACCAATCAAGAAAATTGACTGGGGAACAGGATTGACTCTGCATGCAATAATCATTCCAGATTATGAACAAGCACAGCAGTGGTGGGTTGCTCCCAGTTCAGTCTGGTTCTTGAGAACCGGTAGTAGTGGTGGCCCGAGGTTCTGCCCACCTGGCTGGACATCATCATGCTCCCATTGTGAACCAGTAGTAAAGGTAAGTGGAACCCACCCCTGAAGCACAGGTAGATTAAAAGGTATCTCCATCACTTTGAAACCTAGGTGTACCTGCCTCCCGCTATTCAGCAGTTCTCAGGTATAATTTTTATTACCTGGTTCCTTCTTCAGTCATGATTCTACCCCATCACCCTTTCACTGCCTGAGTTGTGAAAGTAAAGTTTCATCCAAATGATGAAAATGTACGTTTCTGACATAACATCCATGCTGAGCTTTTGGCTGGTTTCATCAGCCCATCTCCCTTTTGTTACATTTATTTCACACATGCCAGTCCAAAAGTACAAGCAAACTAGGCTTTTATTTCATTTTATCCTTTTTCATTTACGTGTATTTTTCCAGTCTTCCTTTTTTCCTTCATTATTTTTATCATTATATCATTTTTTCACCAATAATTTTATCCCTTAAAATATGAAACTTGCAAATTATTTTGCAGTTTTTCTGAATGGCTGTGAAGAGTATTTTATTTTGTATCCAATAAAGATGATTGATAAATTCTAGTCAACCATTCAACTCTTTATAAATACACCAGTTTATTTTAATTTGTGCTGCCTTTTCATCATAAACCATGAATCAATTTCTTTGGCAAATTCACACTTCATAGACTTGATTTTAAGAACCTTTTTCAGTTATGTAATAACACTAAAAATTCATCAAAGTAAGCAAAGGTGAAGACTTCATGGCTTGGGCTGTTTCTGGAACATAAATGAGGTTTTCTTGGCAGCACAATGAAAGTGATTTGCTATTATTTTCTTCTGGCATGCTTTTTCAATGGTAACCCTAGGATTTTTTTGAATGTCTTTCAATCATTAGTTACATGCAACCCTCCACATATTTTTAAGAAAAATAAGAACTTAAAATTCTTATTAAAGTATCTTTTACCTGATTAGTTGCCCACCACAGCTAAGACATCAGAACAGCATCTGATAGGCTTTTTGCCGCAAATGTGGATGTGAGCTGTGATGGCGCAGTGGTTAGAATGCAGCACTGCAGGCTAACTCTGCCCACAGCCTGGAGTTTGATCTTGACCATCTCAAGATTGATTCAGACTTCCATCCTTCCAAGGTTGGTAAAATGACTGGGGGGGGGGGGCAATATGCTGACAGTTAAAGCTACAGAGAGTGCTATAAAATACTATGGAGTTGTAGTTAAATCTAGGTGCTGTTGCTATAAACGGGGATATGTGAGAAGGATATAATATAAATGATACTTTTATCGCATAATTCTGGACAACTATGACAAAGCCTGAATTGGTGTCCATAAGTCAATGATGTTGAATTATCTTGTTTCCTTTAGCTTAATTTGTATCTAGAGAGCCTCTAGGTATTACAGAGTATGTAGGAATATTGGTACATCTGTGCACTCTCTTCCTTCTTGCATTTCTTTTTCAGTTCAAACTTTTTTATTTTTGTATAATAAAGGAAATCTTTCTTGCTTTTCTGTTGGCATCCTATTATTGGCATCTTGAAGAAAAATAGTTTTTCTTCTCAAAGAAGAATAAAGTCAAAAGCAGCTGGGGACAAATGGCCTCAAAGGTTGCATTATAATATCCTTTTTCCCAGTGATTATATTGAAGAGAGAGACCCGCCAGCATATGTCAACCTGACTTCTATATCACCGCCCAGCCAACTAACACTCAGCTCGCAATGTCCAGGCTACCTATAAATTGATCAATCCAGTACTTAAGCATGAAAAATTGAAATGTTCTAGCTTTCATGAGGGAATAATTGAGTAAATCGTCAGTTTATTTTAACAGATGATAGCATGCATTTTAGGTAGTTAAGTGGTTTTCTCCAGCCCCCACACTCTACTTGCAAGCGCTTACCATACTTTCTAAAAGTTAGAATCTTCTGTTTTTCTCTTGTTGTAACTCAATAGGAAAAAAAATCATGTTGACTTGTATTCTGAGAAAGAAAATGTTATCACTTAGCTAAATGATTGCTAAGACTAAAGCTTCAGTGAAACATTTCCCTTTGGTTCTAGCAAATTTCATAGGATCTGGAAAATAGATAATGTTGAAGATAATGAAAATACATGTTCAGAAATTTTATCAAGCTTCAGTTATAATTTAACCTCATTTTTAATCTTTGTCTGCATAGTAGTGGTTTACATAGTCATGCAGGCTCACCCCTTGGTCTTTAAATGATCAGGTTTTATGAAGTACCATCCTTTGGTCACTCACTACTTTTCAAATATTTGGATGCCAACTATCAATTGGATTACTATTACTATTTGATTTGAGAAGCAGACAGATATAATTCTGTGTGATCTGCGGTTCTCGATAACATTAGTAACAAGCAATCCAATCTTTATTCTTTGTCTCTAGTGAACACATTTGGTGTTTTTGTTTAATAAGTATCCTTTTTAGGGCACCATCCTCTCTCAAAGATAATAAGCCATAGCCAATAACCTATAGTCAATGACTTATAGTCAATACCTTACAGTCAATAAACTATAAAATACATTAAAATTACCGAACAATTGTGAAACTATTAAAAAAAAGACTAAAGTCAGAAATCAGTGGTGATCATAGGGTCCAATCAAAATGACCCTGTCTTTTTGTGCAGTCAAAATGGATGCTTCTGCCAGAATCATTGCAACATAAAACAACTGTTTCCAATAAATTCATTATCTGATTAATGGGTGCATTGATATCATGTACGAACCATTCCAAAACATGATTAATAATTTTTACAAGCAAAATTTACCTACACATATTACTGCACTTGTCTGGCATCTGGAATGCCACCCAGAGTCACTGGGTTTTGATGTGGGAGGCTGAATTACTGTATATAAATAAAAATGAATGAATAAAATCTTATGGAAAGTGGAATCATCCAGCCAATATTTCTCAAACGCAATAATTTCCAGTATTGTATCTATACCAAGCTTTTGCAGCGAAGGAAAAAACACAATGGGATTTTGGTTTGGTTTGATTCCAAATCAAATACCATACTTCCAATCTTTTTGTCTCTGGAGATTCTCAGTCATCCAAGTCACGGTTGTCCCAAAGATGCTTTTTGAAAAGGCAATTGGACTTTCTGTGTCTTTTCTTTGAAAATGTTTTGCTTCCCAACCAAGAGGTTTCTTCAGTTCTAACTTAGAACTATTAGAAGTGTTCTAATTATTCTAAGTTAGAAATGGAAGAAGCTTCTTGGATGAAAAGTCCCCAAGGAAAACAGTCCAGTCCACTTGCCTTTTTTAAAAAGGACTTTTGAGACTTCCAGCTTTTTCTGGCTCCGTTTTATTTTCTTAAGGAAAATTTATTATACTGATTATCCTTGGGGTGGGAGATGTTGGCAAGCAGTGGAAAATCAGATGTGTGAGCCAAGTTGGGAAGATCTCATATGTAGACTAGCCTTGTTTTAGCTCTTTCTTTGAAAGCCAAGCGTGATCAGGAGGGAGGTATTATTTACATTCTAAACTGTTCATTCGTTATGCTCATTAAAACAGGTATAATCATTTTCTTCTAAATAATGCTTCATCATTTCAAATCTATTATTAAACTTTCTCTTGCGTCTTCTCTGCTGTCATTCCAGTTAAGTGGTTAATCCAATACAGAGAAATTAAGAGGTGAGAAAAGCAAATGGTGCATCACAGTTCAGTACATCTTTGCCTACTGATTATCTTCTGGTATTTTTGCTAGTATACCTGATGTGGATGACTGCAGTCTTAACCCTCATTAAAACTGCCAGAGCCTAGAAGAAACTGCAGAATAGTTGTGCTTATATGTAAAGGTTCAGGATCATTTCTTCACTAACTATTTGCAGACAAGGAAGCAGGTGACAAAATAAACATCACCTCTGCAAACAGCGTTAACAGAAAATCTAGTTTTCTCAATACAATTCTCTTAAGCAGTATTAATGACTGAATTAAATGAGGATTTGGCTCAAATACAGTTTTATAGAATTTGGGGGCCTAACTTAGCGGGTAAGTCAGTTCAGGGATCCAATTAAATCATGTCTGGATTATCTTTCTAAATCTATCCCAATGGCTTCCATGCCATTTACAGAAATGGAAACTGCAGATAGGCAGAACTGGAATGCCTTATTAGTGATGTCTGCATTATTCAATATTTTCCCCAGAGAGATTCACTCGGCTACTGATTTGCTCACTCTTTAATGGCAAGTGAAGGAAGTTTGATTTTTGTGGTGTTTAGGAATGTTCAAACTGTTGATTCATTTTAAGTAGGTGCTGTTGATTTTGAAATTATTTTTATTTGCTGCTGAGAGGCTCATGCTGTTATATGCAGAAAAATCATGACCATTACTTGATTCGTTTTAATAGCCTTAAATGAGCGAAAGAGGTTCTCATCACTTGGCCTTGATCTTCTTCCCCTAAACTTACCTATTTGTTCCAGAAAATATATGTGGAAAGTCCTTCCATACACCATCTCCTATGCTTTAAAGCCATTTTCAATTTTAAATAATGATTTTATTGAAGTTTAAAATACAAGGATAAAAAACTAATACAAATGAATAAAATGTAAAAAGCAAAAGCAAAAAACTTAAAAGTACAGAGAGAAAAAAATGGGAAGAAAAATATAAAGGAAAAAAAGATGCATAAGGAAATTACTTCTTCCTTCATCAGGTCACATACAAGCTTATCATCAGCTTATCATCTTGCTGAAAATTCTAAGAAAAGATCTTTTCATCTTATATCTCATCTTTTATCTATTGGCAAATAATGAAGCCTCATCATTCAGTCTTAATCAGCCAATGTTGAGTTACCATAAGTAACTATACATTTTAACCTTATATGAGTAAATAAATTGATATTCCTTTTCTTTACACAGTAGCTAAAAAAAACCAACAAAAACTCTTCTTATTTTATCTTATGCCTATAAACAATTTTTAAAGCCCTATTATTCAAATTTTCCATTAAGTGCTACTGGGAACAACAACATTTTGTACATCTTGATCTTTAATCATGGTTTTGATTAATAAAACATTTCACCGTTGAAACAAATGGATGCCTTGCCTATGCTTAGATGCAGATACGTTCAAATATTTATGCAGGTGACAAGACAAAGAGAAAATGAGACTTCATCACTCAGAAGCTCACAAACATCAACTATCCAGTCTGACATCATACTAAATTCTATTGGTTTCACTGGCTCTTTATTGCTGCCATGCTGGCTGGAGAAGTCTGGGAGTTAAAGTCCACAAGTCTTAAAGCTGCCAAGTTTGGGAACCTCTGCTTTAGATGAAGAAGTTATAGGAAAACTATGACATAAATGAGGAAAATAATTCTTTGTATATTGACCTATTTTTTTCTATTCTCAAAAAAGAAAATTGATTAGTGAAGACCTTTATGTCGTGCTGCTATGGAAATATGTGCTGTATTAAATCCCATTGAATTCCATGTCTCTTACTTGGAGTTAAGGATGTGTGGGAATGTTATTCTGCTTTACTCAGTGTGCTAGCCCAGTCTCCTCTTGAATACTTTCACTTGTAGACAACATATATCTGCACAAAAAAGGTTCTACTTCTACGGAAACACTACCATTGGCAAATCCTCATCTTCCTTATTCCTCGTCCATATAGAAATAGAATAGAATAGAATTTTTTTATTGGCCAAGTGTGATTGGACAGACAATGAATTTGACTTGGTACATATGCTCTCAGTGTACATAAAAGAAAAGTATCAAGAATTCATCAAGAATAATAAGGTACAACACAGGGGTGAAATATAAAATTTGTTGCTACCGGTTCTGTGGGAGTGGCTTGATGGTGGGTGGGTCATGTGACTGAATGGGCATGGCCAATTTTTTTTTAACCTTTTTAAAAGTATTTTTTTACTACCAATTCTGGGGAATAGGTAGTAAAATGCTTTTAAAATGTAAAAAGATCCTCAGAGAATCACATTAGAGCCATGTCATCATGAGAGGCTTTTTTCCTTACATTTTAAAAGGGGGTTTTTCTACCTAAGTATTTGCTGGATTAGGTAGAAATATATTCCTTTAATAAAGAGACCCTCAGAGGTGAAGAGACCCTCAGAGAATCACAGTGGAGCTGCGCGATCATGCAAGCCTTTTTTCCTCCTTTCATTTTAAAGGAAAATGTAAAAGCCTTGACGATCGTGGGCAGAGGGGATGGAGCCAGGGATTTTTACTACCGGTTCTCCAAAGTACCCATAACCATCACTTACCGGATCAGCCGAACTGCTCTGAACCAGAAGCATTTCACCCCTGGTACAACACTTAATAATAGGGTACAGATAAGCAATCAAATCATATTAGGAAACTGTTAATATAAATCATAAGGATACAAGCAACAAAGTTGCAGTCATACAGTCCTAAGTGGAAGGAGAGTGATAATGGGAAGGATGAAATGATTAATAGTAGTGCAGACTTAGTAAATAGTTTGACAGTGTTGAGGAAATTATTTGTTTAGCAGAGTGATGGCATTCAGGAAAAAAAAACCTGTTGTGTCCAGTTGTTCTGCTGTGCAGTGCTCTGTAGTGTCACTTTGAGGATAGGAGTTGAAACAGTTTATGTCCAGGATGTGAGGGGTCTGTAGATATGTTCACTGCCCTCTTTTTGACTTGTGCAGCATACAGGTCCTCAATGGAAAGCAGGTTGGTAGCAATTGTACTTCTAATTATCCTCTGAAGTCTGTCTGTCTGTTGGGTTGGGTTGCAGAGCCAAACCAGAGAGTTATAGAGGCGCAGATGACAGATTCACAGAAAGACAAAGACTACATTCTCAAGAGGAGGGCAGGCTTGACCTCACATCTCTTGAAGTAAGATCACAATTTCTTCTTTCCTGCCTCTGTTTCAACCACTGCTTGTCCCGCTTACTTTGTACTCACTTTCAATCATCTTTTTCTATCGCCATATTCAGATCTGAGAGAAACCCGTCACAGTCAGGCCAGACTACCTTGAGCTTGGGATTCTTTTACAGATGTTTTGGCATGCACAATAAACCATCCAACAAGCTGAAGCATGTGTAAGTATTTTAAATAAATGCACTAAATATTTTATTTTCCAGTGCAAAGGAAGCCTCGAAAGGGGCATGATTTACTGCCTAGAATGGCTGACTAAAAATACATAAATTGATCTTGTGGAATGCAAATGCAAATGCTCATATATTTGTATATGCAAACTCTGAAAAAATTAATACAGAATTCTACGTAGGATAAATAATAAAGTTTATCTGGAATTATTTTTCTTTAGCAGAAGTGATAAATTTGGCTTGCTTTTCCTTTGGTAGATAGGGCATTTAGTTGCATGAAGCCATTTATCCTTGTAATCTTTTTTCATTAAATTGCAAATGTCGCTCTCTTTGCAATTGCTCTGTATATTTGATTTATTTGAAAAGATGCAATATAAACTTTTAAGATTAAATCTTCCATATGATTGCACTTCAAAACATCTTATTTTTCTCCTTCCCCTTTCTGCAAAATTAGGTTTTCCTCAAAGATTTATTCAAATATTATATTAGAATAGCTGTAATATGCCACACTTTATTATGCCTCGATCCAATATTTCAGTAGCTTCTGCTTAAGACATTGCTAACCTACTCCCAAAACTTACTGGACACTCCAGGTAGAGTCACTGTGATTTTTGAAATTTGAGGCGGGATTTCGCACTTGACTCTAATTATGAAAAAAAAAAAGATGAAGACAAAATGATTCTGGAAAAGGAGGTCATAATTGCAGCAAATAATGCTTATTGAGTCTCTCTCTTCCCCTTTCCCCCTCTCTCTCCCTCCGTCCCTCCTTCCCTTCCCTCCCCCCTCACAGACAATTTTTGTAATGTCACTGTTTCTGCAGCAACTTGGAACTGGCTCAGTAATAAATCTCTTCATATTACCATAATTCTTTATGTCTAGATTATTTCTGGGGCAGGCTATTTTGGAAATGAATTAGGGCAGCAATGGTGATGGTGGAATGCACTACATATCTTCTCCTGTAATGACTGTGAATGACTTCCAAAACATTTCATTTAAATGGAAGTCAAGAGGAGGTAAATAAGAAATTATCTTCAATTATACTTCATTCCTTTAAAAAAGGTTGTCAAATTGTGACAGTTAAAACAGATAGTAAATGTCTCCTGCATATACAGAGAGACATATATAGAGACATATATAGAGACTTACTGCTTGGTGCAAGTCATTTGGCTCATTGTGTTAGGATTCAGCCAACAAGTTGGGGTAGAATTCCCTTGTCCATAAGTAGGGTTGTTTGGAAATGGTTTGCCATTGTACCTTCCTAAGGCTGAGAGAAAGTGACTGACAGATCATCCAATTGGTTTTGTATCCAAAGTGGGACTTGAATGCATGGTCTCCCAGTTTATTACACCAAACTGGCTTTCAGTATGTGAGACTCTATAAAGGGTTGATTAACTCCATAAGGTCTCAGGAAGTAGAAGCTCTGACTTGACTTTGCCTGAACTCAGAAGTTATACAAGGTTGGGTCAAGAAACCTCTTGTTTGGGAGACTTCTATACTGGAAAGTCAAACCATGTCGTAGAAGAAGGTAGTGTCAAACCACTTCCATACTTCAAGGGAAAAAAAAACTATGTCTGTCCATGATGCCATCAGGAGTCAAGTTTAACTTGAAGGAGACTATGGACTATGGCTCGGACTATGCAAAAAGCCTGTGTATATTTAGCATAGTGTAGGTATGCTGAATTTGCATTTGTTGAAAGAAAAGAATCAATAGTGCATGATGAAAAAGGTTAATGGCACAGTCTACTACTCTCCAAGGTCTCAATACATATACATAGAGAGGATTCTAATAGTGTTTAAGTAAACCTGAAATTGATTATCTGAATCCAACTGTGATGCATGTGCATTTTCTAAATAAGTTTCTTCCTATGCTTCTTTCTTTCATCTGATTGATATTCTAACAGAATGCACTAACCAACAAAATTAACCATAAGCATGGTTTGTTCCAACATTCTTGTGGGAGAAAAATGAATCAGAACACTATCAGCCAGAAGCTAAAAGTAAGAAGGTTAAAGAGCACTAAATGAAACCTTCCTGGAGAAGAATATTATCAACTTTTGGACCCATGTAGAATGCACTGCAATAATCCATTCAATTGGTAACAAAGCTTGAATGAAAAGATCAGAGCTTCTTGGTCCAAGGAAGGGTTCAGCTGGCACATGAGAAAGGCGTTTCTAGACATGATTGCCATTTGTAGATCAAACAGAAACTGAGTCCAGGAGAAGCCCTAGATTCTGCCCCAGTGCTGTTCACATTGAGGGGTGGAAAGTTCCCAGGGGCCTTTAAAAACAGCAGCTTCTTTGATTTTGATAAGTAGAATAGGTCTTCCCCATCCAGAATAAATAATTTACTTCTGCCCAAAGAACATTACATACTGCATCCAGTTTTGGTCACCACATTAGAAAAAAGATGTTGAGACTCTGGAAAGAGTACAGAGAAGAGCAACAAATAAGATTAGGGGACTGGGGCTTTCCAACATTGCAAGAGCAGTTAAAGGAATTGGGTATGTCTAGCCTAGAGAAGGAGCAGGGGAGGCATGATAGCAGTATTCCAGTATTTCAGTGGCCTCCACAAAGAAGAGGAAGTCTACATATTGTCCAAAGCGCCTGTAAGACAAGAAGCAATAGATGGAAAATGATCAAGGAAAGAAGCAACCTGGAACTAAGGAGGAATTTCCTAATAGTGAGGACAATTCGCTAATAAAATGATTTGTTTTATTTTTTATTTTATTTATTTTGTCGATTACATATTAGGTAATATATATAAGTATAAATTTGATATAAAATTGAATACAAATTAAGAAAAAACATTAAGACAGGAATGGTAGGCACGCTGGTGCTCTTATGGTACTCCTCCAGAAGTTGTAGGAAATCCAATACCAGAAATTTATAAGAAGAGACTGGGCAACCATTTGTCTGCAATGGTATAGAGTCTCCTGTTTGATCAGAGGGCTGGACTAGAAGCTCCAAGGTCCCTTTCAGCTCTTGTTATTCTGTTAAGGTCTCTGGATATTTTCCCAAAAACTACATTTGGACACCTGTCCTATTCAGAAATCTAAGCATACCACAATTTGTTTGTTTGCTTTTGCAGAATTTAACTATTAATTCAATGGAGACTATACTAGGTAGATTGACTGGCATAGGCTCTTTAAAAACAATGTGAATCTTTCTAGGCATTTGCTCCTTGACCTTTTTAACATTCAACATCATGGTTTGAACCTGAGGATGTGCTTTATCCCTGAATTGTGATTTTGTCACATGGATCTGCCACTCAGTTCTGATTCCTTATTAATCATCTATTTGATGACAAGAATTTGTGATAAAAGGCTACAGGTTTGATGATAAGAAAGTTCCAAGATGGAGGAAGAGAATATAGTCCACTAATCTGTTGCATTATCATTGGCTGGGCAACTAAAGCATATTACTGATTCTGAATTTACAAATGTCTCCTGTTAGATATTGACTAGCAGGTACAAGAACCAATCGGGACCTGGCAACGTGGAGCGGGAATTTTGACTGCACACCAGTGGCTGAAGCCATGGACAGCTCCCTTTAAATAGAGCTGCCATAGCTAGGGTCTTTGTCTTTGTACGGAGATGAATAAACCTCTTAATGGCTGCAAGTGTCCTTGTCCTTTCTTAACCCCATGAGTTATCACCTCCCTTGACCCAAATTCATTTAATGTGCTGAGTATCTCCTATTTACAATATTTGTCCAACATAGAGATTCTACCAAGTGAGAAGCAACTGCCACTGAGAGGAAAATAGCTTATCTTCAAACCACAGCAGTAGGTATTGATAAAATTATACTTCTCTGATATTTTCAGTAGAGATTTCACTGTTCAATCTTCATCTAATCTATTTCAGGTTCCAGTCGTGTTTGTTTTATCAATAATCTACATAATTCTGTCATTCAAAGATAAAACAAAAATATTGGCAAATGCAACTTTCTCTAGATACCCATTGAAAAATTGTCTTTCTTTTCCTAGGAATTCATTTGTGTTTCATGCAGAAAACAATAGTAGAGGCTTTTTGTTAAAGACAGATGTTGAGACAGTGCTTTTTAGATGCCTGCTGAAGACTTCAATCACAAATCTGTGGCATTGAAGAAAATAATACGTTTTTGTCTAAACTCAAAACAGAATGAAAGAGATGGCAAGTTTATTTAGATAAGAAAGTCCAAACCACTGCTCAGAAATTCAAATTAAAACATCCCAGGAAGACCCACCCTCTTAAGCACTTTTGCCATTGGGAAATCTCCTGCATTCTGAAATGAAACAGAACCAATCTAATTCTTCTATGTAATATTTTAAAGACATTTGAAAAATAGCATTAGCTGTCATATATTGTGAGACAGTTTAAAATGTCCATAATTTAATATTATTAACATTAACAATTTAGTAATTATTCACTTCCGATGAAGATATGGTTAGCTAAATGTCCTCAAGGAAGTAGACACAGCATTATGGCAGAGATCAGAAACAGAAGATGAATCCTGGCATTTTAAATCTCTCCAGGTAAAGGACAGATCATAAGATTGCCCATATGCTTTTTGCACACCTGATCCTCACAAGTAGACCACAGGAATCAATGTTTTTGCAGTTGGCTGTGAGTGGAGCAGCTGAATTATCAAGAGAAGTCATCAGGCTCACTGCCATTAAATAGCCTGTATGGACAAAAAGTTCAGTCAAATCTAATCTCTTAATTGTTTTTCCACTATTAAGAAGCTTTGGATCAGGATGTTTTACAACATCCACTGGATGAACCTCCTTCATTCGTTGGAGTAAAAAAGTGTTAACTGCAAGATTAAGGACTTTAACATTTATTTGGGGAATAAACGGAAAAAAGATTATTAGAAATAATAATAAACAGCCAAAGGGTAATAATAATCAAATAAGCATTTGATAAAGTAGACCATAACCTAGCTCTGTTTTGGGCACAGTACTCTTCAACATCTTCATCAATGACTTGGATGAGGGGATAGATGGGGAACTCATCAAATTTGCAGATGACACC
>JANHFP010007498.1:16014-29211 GCA_032468135.1 Calamaria suluensis | reverse complement strand
TGATGTGATCCTCAGAGGCTCTCTTTACATTTTAAATGCATTTTTTCTACCTAATCCAGTGAGTGCTTAGATAGAAAAAAATGCTTTTAAAATAAAAAAAGTAAAAATTGGCCATGCCCAGCCAGTCACATGACCTGCCCACTACCAAGCCATGCCCACAGAACTAGTAGCAACAAATTTTACATTTCACCCCTGGACTGGGCTAAATCAAAGAGACCATAAAAATTAAAAACCCTAGCTTTGTGATGTTCATTTTTTAACAATCAGTAGTTAAACAGTAACACCTCTTTCAGATTTGGAATGACAATTTACATAATCTATTCTAACCCATGTATTATATAAAAGCTATTTATTTTTACTGAAAATATGATTTTTTTAAAGAAAAAGCTATTTAAATTTTTATTTTTTCAAAAAAACCCAGTCTATTCATAGTTAAAGATCTCAGCTTTTTAATATCCCATGTTATAAAGGAGACAGCCACTATATATTATTCATAGTTTTAAAAGGGAATCACAAAAAACTTTGACTATATGTATCTTTCACCGGAAGTTCATTTTATAAATATTATTAGCCAGCCTTAGAAATCCAAATCATAACTATTCTCGAAAAAGTTCTTTGTCTTTCAGGAAAATAAGCATATTCTTTTGAATCATCATTTTTGTATCTCAATGTATCAACAAGCTCCAAATAATCTATTCAATTAAATCATGTGATTGCCATTTGCAACCTTCCCAGCTGGCTTACAACAAAAAAAAAGTCAACAGGTCATATATTCACTTAACAAACTCAACAATTATTTTATCAATAATGGCAAGTTAAGTAGAATTCCCTTCACCACTTCCTTGCTTAGCAATGGAAATTCTAGTCCCAATGTATATATGCATAAATATAAACATAATTTAACAGAAATGAAAGAGAATTGGAGACAGATTGAATCAGCCTAAAACAACGAGGATACTCTGTGAAGCTATCAAAAAAAGACCCAAAGGTGATTTTTCAAGAAACAACTGGACTTTCTAGTTTTTCTTTGAAGACATTCACTTCTCATCCAAGAAGCATCTTCAGCCTGACTGTATGGTGGAGAATGGAAGGATTTCTATTCCTTGTAGACAGTTGGTCATTTGCATTCTTTTAGTGGTCAGTGTCACTTGACTAGTGCAAATGGGTGTGGAGCCTTTTTGGAACTATTGAAAGGACTGTGTTGTAGACTGGAGATAGATGATGTTGTATCCCTCCCTCTCTGTTGAGAAAGGGCATTTCACTTTTGACAAAGAAGGCCTCTTTGAACCTTCTTTCAAGCCAGTTGTCCTCTCTGTCCAAAATATAGACTTTGTTGTCTTCAAAAGAGTGGTCTTTGTCTTTTAAATGTAGGTGGACTACTCTATCTTGTCCTGATGGGTTTCTTCTCCTATGTTGTGCCATGAGTTTATCAGGTGGCTGTTTTGTTTCCCCAATGTACAGATCTGCACATGGCTCTCTGCATTGTCCTGCAGATACCATGATGTCACCAGCTAATCCTTTCAATCCCAAATTGCCTCAGGTGCCTCCAACATGAGTGTGATGCCATCTTAGTGATCTACTGATGTCACTTCTTGATTGACCCTAGAACTTTCTTTTTCTAATAAATTACAGCCTGAATTCC
Source organism: Calamaria suluensis (assembly GCA_032468135.1). NCBI lineage: Eukaryota > Metazoa > Chordata > Lepidosauria > Squamata > Calamariidae > Calamaria > Calamaria suluensis. Next base: position 27,569 of record JANHFP010007498.1, on the reverse strand, counting down.
AACTGTTTAGGACTGTATAGGACTTTATTATTATTTATTTCCTCTGTAGAAAACATTTATATCTTTGATCTAAGTATATTTGCTCAGATATAAATTTCACTGATTTTGCTATACTTCTTTAAGTAAATATTGGAGAGCTTCAGCTTTGAATTTAAAGAATGCATAAGTTGGTTTGGCTAAAATCCACTGCACAATTATAATTAATTTGAACAGCTTTTTAAATACCATGTTATTCAAGTTTACTCTTTTTGTCAGGGTAAAACACATGTTAGAATTAAGACTGATGAATTAATTTTTGTGTTAATGATACTTCATTATTTTAAAATAGATTTTGATAAACTGACCTTTCTATGAAAGGGTTGAAAAACAAATGCCAACAATGCTTTTAATTATTACATAAACATAGAAACAGATGGGCTTACTTTTAGAGATGAAAGGGAGAAAGAGAGTTTGCATGACAACACAGAAGTATGGAAAGGCTAATAAATCTATTCATGTTGGCCAAGTTAAAGCCAGCTATGGTAATAATTTAGAGTGCTTGCTTTGTCTGTAAAAGTATAAGAGAAATTTGCATTTAAAATATGATACTGAGTAATAAATAAAATTAAAAATTGAAAGGGCAGTTTCATTATTGTAAAGTCAAATGAACTGAATAAAAGTTGAAACTGGTAGTATAAAGCTTATTAGTTGGTGACAAGAATTAATTTTTCACTATGTTGAAAGGCATCCTTATTTCCTAAAGTGGGTATATATTCCAGAGGATAATTGAGTAACCTTTGAAAGTCTGTCTGTTTGCTAGGTCTTTGAGAGATATGCTGGGATCTGAGATGTGCCAGGCAAGGACAAGCCAAAGTAATAGAAAGGAAGGGAAGAAAATAATATTATACAATTATGCATAGTATTGTATAATATCATATCATAATGTAACAGAACGTAAAGTAACATTTTAGTATAACTGTGATGGCGAACCTATGGCACGGGTGCCACAGGTGGCATATGGAGCCATATCAGTGGGCACATGAGCATTGCCCTAGTTCAGCTCTGATGCGCATGCAGGTGCTGGCCAGATGATTTTTTTGGCTTTCCAGGCCCACCAGAAGTTGGGAAAGAGGCTGTTTGCAGCCTCTGGAGGGCCTGGGGGGTGGGGAATACCCATTTTTCACTCTCCCCAGGCTCCAGAGTCTTTCCAGGGAGGATGGGGTGAATTGAATTATGGGTGTGGGCACGCGGACGTGCAATCTCCCCAGGCACACACACACCACTTTTGGCACGCAATGGCAAAAAGGTTAGCCATCACTGTAGGATAATATGATGTAATTTAATATAATTATATAAAATAAAATCTATAATAAAATATAAATTATCCCTTTCTAGAGGCTTTAAAAGAGAGACTGGGCATTTACTTGTTCAGAACGGTATAGGATCTCCTGCTCTAACAGAGGGCTGGATTAGGTCCCTTCCAACCAGTAGTGGGTTGCTCCCAATTCAGGCCAGTTTGCGCAATCTGGTAGTGATGATGGGATTGTGTAAGCGAACCGCTTCTGTCTGCCTGCAAGCTGGGCCCTCCTGTCCGCCCCAGCGCTATTTTTCTAAAATGTAATGCACATGTCCAGAGCACATATTGGCATGCGTGCAAGTGAAGCACAAACAAAGCGCCTGCGTGAAGAGAACTGGTAGGAACATCGGTTGGTACCCACCACTGCTTCCAACTCTATTCTTCTGCTATAGTTAATATACCTGTTCCTTGACAACCAGTAATCCCTCCATAGAGTTAATTACATTCTTCTTGTCAGTCCTACAAGGTAAAGACTAGATCAGGAACTTGACTCCACAGGGAAACTACTTCAATAAGAATAACTATAATAACTATAAATTAATCTACGGCAGTGATGGCTAACCTTTTTGCCATTGTGTGTCAAATGTGGGGGTGGGGTCTCTCCTGCATGCCCACACCCATAATTTTATGTGCCCGCCCCCCTGAGGGCTGGAGAAGCCCATTTACATGCTCCTCAGACTCCTAGAGAGGCCCTGGCCTGGAAGCAGTGGAGAGTGAAATTGGGCCTTCCAACTACCTGGAGGCCCTCCAGTGGCTAGAAACAGCTTTTTTCCTGACTTCCATTGGGCCCAAAAGGGCCAAAAATCACCTGGCTGGCAGACACATGCACACCACAGCTGTGCTGGCATGCCCACTAATATGGCTCCGTGTGTCATCTGTGACATGTGTGCTATAGGTTTGCCATCACTGATCTATGGATTGTAATAAACTATAGTAAAGTCTATAGCAGAGGTCACCAACTGGTGGACCACTGGTGGTCCCTGAGAAAATTTTGGTGGTCCACAGAAAAAATATCTGCATTTTTAATATTACACTAAATCAGGAGTCTTAAAACTTTGGCTGCTTAGGTCCAGCAACTACTTCCTGTTGGGGCCCTAAGGAGCCCGGGCCGGCAGGCAAGAAGTGAATGGAGGGGAGCAGTGTGTATAGACTGTCCCTCGATGTGAGTGATATCAACTTGGCCACTCCCACCCAGTCACATGACCTCCTAGCCACATCCACCCAGCTGGTTATTAGGCAGACCATATTAGTGGTACATGGGATTTAAAATTATGAATTTAGTGGTCCTTGAGATCCAAAAGGTTGGTGACCCTTGATCTATAGGATTACTTTCATTGAGAGTTGCTAAAATAATAGAACCCTACAAATCTGATTATGGTGCACCCAGTTCCCCTATTAATGCTTCAATGAGTCAGAGGGGTGCCTGTCTGAGCCTCTTCTAAATATTAACTGTCTGTTATGGATATGTGGCAATGTTACCAACATTGGCCTTGGCAACAGAGATGGCAGGACTCCATCTTCTGTATTCTATACTTACCATTTGGGCTTATCATATGAAGATGAAGACAGGAGAGGATTTTCTGTTTTCTTTCAGAGTTGAAGCCATGCTTCTTTGCTTCAAGTGGTACTGTTGCCGTTGTCTGTCCAGGCTTCGTGGTACCAGTTCATGTTGAAATCACGTCTGTTAATTCAGTGAAACTCTAGTTTAAACAAAATCTAGCCTCTTTATTTATTTTAAACATTTGCAATTTGCTTTCCATCAAATATCTTGTAGAGTAAATATTTACAATAAAATATGACAACAAACTGAATGAGCTGAAGAAAGTAATACACATCCACATTTATTAGAAGCCCAGCATCATCTTATATATATTTATTCAAAAGTTATATTAGATGAATCTCTCAGTTTCTTCAGACTTAAATGTAGCTTGTATCATTTCTCCAACCATATGATAATTTTCTTTAAAAAAGAAATGCCAAATTTTCTGCCCGTTTTGATATCCATTTCTACTTACATGCATATTATATACAAGTTTGCATATTTTGCTATACTGTATATCATATGTCCTGAGATAGTAAATTGTGTGTTTTACTTTGATGAAAATGGAAATTCAGTGACCCAAATATTTACATTTCTGTCTGCACTATCTAGGTAGAAAATTGCACTGAAAAAAACTTATATTTGGATGGATAATTGCATTATAATCCGTGTATTGGTTTGAATTTCAAGTTTGCTTGCAAATGCATTGAAGTATGAACTCAACACACTCAAAAACTCAACACACCCAAAACCAAAATACTTATGATTTATACAGGGAAGGATTTTCAATACTACAGTCAATTAGTGACATTTATTTCAGAAAATTAAAAACAAATGATATAGTAATATAGTTGAACACAATAAATAACTAAATGAAAAAATGTATATTAAGATTTTCTTTTTTCAAATGATAAATGTTTCCTTCATTCAGTCATGTCTGACTCTTGGAAGCGTGCTCATCTCTGTTTTTCTAGTTGATGGAGCCAGGTTGTCCAAAAATGCTTCCATGGTCATATGGCCAGCATGATTATACACCAAGGTGCATGAAAGCTGTTACCTTCCCACCAAAGTGGAACCTATTTATCTGCTTTCATTTGCATGTTTTTGAACTGCTAGGCTGGCAGGAGTTGGGAAAAGAACAGGAGCTCGCCCCATTGTGTGGTATGTGGGTCAAACTACCAAACTTTGGGTCGACAAAACCTAGCATCTTAACTTCTAGGCTATCATGTTCACATATTATGTACCATTCAATAAATGTGAGCCAACAGTATTTTTATCCTAACTAGACAAAATATAAACTATCATTAGCACCTTATATCAGGGCTAAAATTCTCACAGTTCAGACCAGTTCAACTGATCCGATAGCGATGGTGGTGGGTGGTTCGCAAAACCAGTAGCAAAAATCCCTGGCCACACCCCTTCTGCGCGATCATCAGAGATTTTTACATTTTAAAGGTATTTTTCCTACCTAAGTATTTGCTGGATTAGGTAGAAAAAAATCTTTTAAAATGTAAAGAAAAAAGGCTTCCATGATCGTGCAGCTCTACTGTGATCCTTGGAGGCTTTCTTTACATTTTAAAAGCATTTTTAATTGCCTATTCCCCTGAACTGGTAATAAAAAATGCTTTAAATTTTTTTTAAAAAATACAAATTGGCCATGCCCACCCAGTCACATGACTCGTCCACCACCAAGCCACGCCCACATAACCAGTAGTAATAAATTTTACATTTCACCCTTGCCTTACAGAGCTTGAACATTAATTTCTCAATAAGTTCCCTTCTAGGAATGGTGTTGCTTTTTTAGTGTACTCCTGAACTAGAGAAAGATATAGGAAGATGACATTAATTTAAGAAAATTAGAGGACAATTTAATTCTGTGTGTGTGGCTGTTTAATTCTGACACACTGAAGATGCAACATCTTTAAATTGCCATGATTGATAAACACTGAGCTATAGAATCAGCATGATGAAGTCATGGAGAATTCTACAAACAGTGCTGAGCACATTTTTTCCATATTCAAAACCAAACTCATACTCAGACAGTAGCAACTGTGCATGAAATAGATATGACTGACCTGGAAAATGTACAGAAAGGGAGGGAGCAAAACATAGCTTCATGTTCTTATTAAAACAATAACAAAACAAAGTATGGGCAGTTAATTCTTTGCTCTATTGCCACAAGGGCAAAGCTTAATGCATAAGGACTTTTTTAAAATATATATATAACCCTTGGTAAACCATAATCAGGAGTCCATTTCCTGAGAATCCATTATCCTGCTATTTCTGCTGGAGTGAGCAAGACAATTAAAAATTACCAACCAAAGACAGAAAACCACAGGGAAAAACAGTAACATTAGGCGATATGAGAAAATACTCTTCCATATTCTGATCTACACTTTGTTAACTCTAGCTTTCTGGCAGAGAATCACACTGAGCACATAGTGTCCAGTTTAGGATGTTTTTCTTAGTAGTAGTGATTGTACTATTTCCAAGAACACACAACAGTTTACAGGGATCCAGATGAAAGCTGTACATGAACTTTAGCTGAATATATTTTTAAAGCTGCTGGGAAAAATAATGCACCTGGAATGGAAAAAAAAAGACATACAGCTACAAAACTATGAATTTTTTGAGCATTTTAGATTAACAATCTAGATGTATCTTGTACTTACTACAGACATGAAACATTAGACTCAAATATTTGAAGATATTAACTTGCTCTTTTAAAAGTCTATTAAGCTGTCTGGTATGAACTCTGGAGCTCTTGGAAAAAAATTAAGACCTTAATATTAGTATGGCTGACTATCAGGAATACTTCATTATAGCACACAGGTAATGTCCATAAAGCTTGTTTCAAACTATTGGCATCCCCAAGAATCAGAGCTCTTGTGGTGCAGAGTTAGAATGCTATATTGCAGGAAAACTCTGTGCACAGGCAGGAGTTCAATCCTGGCCTGCTTAAGGTTGACTCAGCCTTCCATCTTTCCAATGTTGATAAAATGAGGACGCGGACTGTTGGGGGCAATATGCTGACTCTGTAAACCAGTTAGAGAGGGCTTCAAAGCACTATGGGGCAGTGTGGTAAGTCTACTGTAAGTGCTATTGCTTACTAATATATTGGTATTATCTCATCCACATGGGAAAAGATTTCATCTGTTTATTAACCAGTTACAAGGGATGGTAAGCAGAATTGTTTATGTGGGACACATTTTTTAAACAACAAAAATTAAAAACAGAGGGATTATGATACTATCCTACCTAAATCCTCAATGAATTGGAATTTCATAGAATAACATTCTTGCATACTACACTATTTTTAAAATTTGGAATGTTCATTATAGGAGTAAATATCAATCTAATCTATAGCAAAATGCTTAATTTGCGACACAACTTTTTTCCAGAGATACGTGAACCTGAGATCAACAAAAGTGTCAAATCATATCAATAAAAACAGCATGTAATACTGATATGGCTTAAAATGACACTTTCTTAACATAAAGTACTTGGTTTTAGTATTTCAAATGTTGTTACAGGAGCCAAGTAAACAATCAAGCATCAGGTTCCAAACTGAACTTAGCTGACATTTCCTGTACATACAAAGCCCTAAATTTGTCCTCCTAAACCATTGCAGATACAGGAAAAGCAAATCTGGTGGGACTGATAATTGGGTGAGAAACCACCAAATGCTAAACAAGCAGAATTCTTAGATAGTGATGCTGAAATTAAATAGAGCCATAAAATCCAAACCACCTTTCTGGATTTAATTTGAAGCAATAGCTGGAAGTCTCTCCACTATTAGCAGATCCTAACCAGAATGCAAGAACGGATGTTCTTTACATGCAAGTTCTCTCCTAGCCAACATCCTGAATTGGCTTCAGATCAGCTCAATACAAGCATTCATGAGGATAATCGCTGCTCTCATAGATCTTTTCAGTAAACAAAAAATTGGCTTATTAAAAGTTTACAACAGCACAGCCTCATAATAAACAGTTTTGTCTCTAGATTAATGAGTGAATACAGGAAGATCTAACTTTAACATTGGGGAATGTTGATGCAATCTTTTTACAAAGAAGCATCTTATCATCCCCCCAAAAAAAAACCTCACCCTTAAGTCACTGGCAATGATTACATAGATCAGGGATGTCAAACATTGTTGTCACGTGACATATCACAACTTTTCCTCCCTTTGCTCAATCAGGGGTGAGCTTGGCCAGCACATGAAGCATTCAGCCAGTGAGCCATAAGTTTGACAGCCCTTACATAGATGAAGGAATTCATCTGTTTTATCTTGTGTAGATGGAAAGATGATTAACCCACAAGTAGATAGCAAGCTTTCTTATCTCAGTGAGGATTTGAACTCAGTTCCTTTTGCTGATAATTCTATAAGTTTGTTTTCCTGGTATGTTTGTGCATTCCTGTGTGCGTGTACACATGTATTTGTATCTATATAGGTATAGATACAGTAGAGTAATTTATAGGTATTTCAACTGAAGCAATTTATACAGCTCTGCCTTTTATCTTTCCCATGAAGTAAATTGGTTTGCAGAAAACATAGTGATCCAAAGTCACCCACTTTCCATAGTTGAATATGGATTTGGACCTGGGAGTCTCCATTTACATCTCCCACTTTAATTACTACACCATTCTTTATGCAGTAGGCAACATACACAGAATTGATGTCCCACCGTCCACATACCTTGATGATGTTATATTCTCTCTGCATATGATGAGCCAACAATTTTCTCCTATGGGTACTACTAATATCTGGATTTCAAAACTCACCCAGCAAGTACAACAGACTAGGACAAAGGATGGATTATCTGTTTTGAAGGCAGAGTCCACTTTTTTTGGTGGGGGGAGGGACGATCTAATACTTTTGACCTTCTAAACATAAATAAGTCTCTGAGTTAAGTGATTAACATTTTATAATAAAGCAGACAAGACTGACTTGCTTATACATGCCTTTCTCTGATGTGCCAAGAGAAAGTGTTGAAGATCTCAAACAGTCTAGTTAGCAGCTAAAATTAAGTTAGACTTTCTCTCTCCATTTGGCTCTTTGTTTTTCCCCTTTGTCCTAAAGGGAATTTGCTGCCTAAGCGCTTTTTAAAAAGGGGGTGGAGAGAGGGGGCTGGAAGCACTGCCACTTTTCTGCTTTTCCTGTCATTCTTTTCTTATTTTTTTTTTGACGTACAATGGCCCTGTTCCTAGTGTTTCGTGGAGAAAAGCGAGCATGGTGTGGGTGGTACTGAAGTCATAAATAGTTTTGTATAAGAAAGAAAAACACCAACAAATCAGAAGGATTGGCTTCTACAGTTGAGGTAATTCACAATTGAAGCTTTATGCTTTTTTAAAAAAAGGCTGGGTTAATCAGGAGCAGAAAGGTGGGATCTGGGTTAGGTAGTCTTGTTTATTTGCAAAAGATAATAATCTATTGCAATCTACACTTATGAGAAAAGTTTGTATTGTATCTGGGTTATCAAATTTAGGTGATGCTTTAAATCATAAATCCCAAAAGATTGGAAAAGGGTTGCCAGAAACAGAAAAAAAATGTTTCTTTTTGTGAAGGAAATAATTATTTACTTCCCCTTACTTGATTGCATTGGGAAGATTGTGAAATATGCTTATAATCTACTCAGTGACCTTTTAATTGGCTTCTTCCAAGGCCTCTGGTCTCCTTCCCTGGCTACAAACTACTAAATTATTATTCTCTAAGTACAAAAAAATACCATATTCAAACTGAGAACTTTCAGCCAACAAAAGGAATTAATTTCATAATCTTATTGCAGTTTACTAGTAAGTAAGTATTTTGTAACATTTGCAGTAGCCTAGAAATAATAACACTATATACGCTTGCATACACAAGATCATTTTCAGGTCAGTGGTAGTTATTGTCAGGAAATAAGCTCAACCATGATATGTAAACCGAATAATAAATAAAGCAATACACAGGATTGAAACCATAATAGCATCCCTCATACCTTCTTGTTTTATTGCAGTTGCATTTATATATTCACTCTGCATTTTGATTCTTTATTCATGAGTTCATGGAAAAATAAGGTTCTAAATATAACAACTAGACAACTTGTGGCCTATTGGATCATTGTTTCAGAGTTATGTCGTTACCTAAACAGAAAAAAAACAGAATGACTAAGAGTGAGCAAAAAAATCTTTATATCTTCCTCCCTGCCTCCGTCCCTTCCATCCATTTTCAAATTTTGTATTAAGTTCTTTCATCTACATAAATGAGGACGAGAGGAGACTGTACAGATAAATGCATGCCCTTGTGAATAGATGGCAGTCTACAAAAGACATAGGGGGAATTGTACATCAGTGTTTCTACCAACTCAAAGAAACCAAGCAAGATGATGTTCAAATGGATTGAACTGGGTTAAAAATATGAGAATCCAAGACAAGTTGAAATTGCCCTGTTGATCCATTCTTCGTTATAAACCAAATAGTTGTACATTTTTTGCCTTAGTTAAAGAGAACAAGGTCTATCTCAGATTCTTTGCAATTCAAGCAATAATTGTAGCAGATGTCTTATTAAACAATTAAACAAATAAAACATTTGAACGTTCTCATTGACTTCAGCTTCTCTGAAGTCAGAATCAGGGGAAGTTGGCATGCTCTTTGCTAAAGAAGATATAATGTTTTCCCATGATGTGCTTTTTTAACACCTACATTTTTTTGTCAGTATCTCATATTTGTCCATAATTAAGCACACTTTGTTCTTTTGCATTGCACAGATCTGCTTGCAGCTCTTCCTTAACTTCATTCTACATTATTTAAAGAAACATTCAATTCTGTTCAGCAACAATTTCTATGAAAAACAAGTTTCATTTGCCATAGAGTGAGAAACTTTTTTGGATGTGTGGGTTGCATGGCGTTAGCTTGAAATACCATGCTTGGACAGCACTATCAAAAATGAAGTTAGTTGGAGCAAAACAAACATTAGATTTAATCTGGTTTATTTTTCTTGTATAATAAACTACCTTCCCTATTTAGACAAAACGAATATCTCCAAATAGTTCTTCTGTGGTGGCAGTGAAATAATAATATAAAGACAGGATATGTTGCCTAAAATAAGGAGGATGTTTGGGATCAAGTATATTTGCTCAAGGGAGCTATTCAGAAGAAAGAACTAAGGGAGGTTAAATGTCATGCCTCTGTCAGTGTCTGACTTTGAGGTTGAGGAGAAACAGCTGGCAGAGACCAGTGAGGGGGAGGCTGGAGCTGAGGAATAGCAGGCCCATGATGAATCCAGTGAGCTAGGGGTGGAGCCAGAGGGGCTCAGAGAGGGATGTTCAGAGGAGGAACTGGGAGCAGCCCTCCACCTGATCAAAGACAGAGACACAAGGACAAGAGAGCTTTAGAAAAAGGCCTACTCAGGAGGAGCTTGGGACTTTAAAAGTAGCCAGTTTGGTAGAAATTCCTCACTGGAGTCAAAGGCTGTTTTTTTTTTCCAGTGTAGGTTCATGTAACTCTTTGCCTCCAAGATTCTGAATTCCTGTCAGAAGATAACGCTTCAAGTTTGGACGGTGTTTTATCTCCTCAAGTCCGCAAAGAGAGGGGCGGTATAGAAATTCAATAAATTAAATTAAATTAAATTGTGAGTACTTTGAACTGCAGCCAGATTCTAGTTATAATTCTTGGAGTATTGCTGCTTGCCTCAGAAGAAACCTAGCATTGTCAGAAAAGACTTTTTGGAAAGCATTTTGGTTTGCAATAAAGACTCTTTTTATATCATTGTTTGTTTATCTGCTTTTGCATCCAACTGGGTCATCACATTAAAACTCAGGGAATAAACAGCTCTGGTTTTATAATTTACTATAAATTAACAATTTCACAAAGGAGCCGGAAGTACTAGGTTGAGCTGTTCTAGATATGGAGAGTGAGCAAGGTCAGGCCTAGTTTCTCCCTGCATGAAATATAGATTTGAAAAGCAGAATAAAGAATAACAGAGTTTGAAGGGACTTATGAGTCTTGCAGTCCAATCCGAGGCTCAGGCAGGAAAATATACTGTTTTTGTATATATGCAGGTGCAGGGAGACCTCAAAGACAGTCCAACACAGGGTGGCAGAATGTAAGATGCAAGCAGGAAAAGTATACACTGACCAGCACGACCAAGTAGCTGGCATTGTATGCAGGAACATCTGCAGTGTTTTTGCCAGACTTCCCCAAATTCAGATGGGAAATTCCACAGGAAGTGGTGGAGGAAAAAAGGGGTAAAATCCTGTGGGACTTTCAGATCCAGACAAGTAGGCAGGTACTAGCCAGTCAATCAGATATTGTGGTGGTACACAAAGATCATGATACAGCAGTGGTAACAGATGTAGTGGTGCCAAGTAACAGCAACATCAGGAAAAAGGAATATCAGAAGCTGAAGAAGTACCAGGGCCTGTAAAGAACTGAGAGAGAATGTGGTAAGTAAAGACCAAAAGTGGTTCCAGTGTTGATAAGAAACCTTGTGGCTGCAATATTTTTACTGGGAGAGTGGCTCCAACAGATCGCAGGGACAACATCAGAATTCCCTGTCCAGAAGAATTGCAGTGGTAGGCACAGTTACGATGTTCCTCAAACTCTCAAATTCCTATGTGATGATCCAGTTCAAAGCAATCCACGAACCAAAACAAGAACTTAAGAACAAACAGTCTTTATTGCAAAAAAACCAATTGCCTT
>JANHFP010007494.1:7507-20719 GCA_032468135.1 Calamaria suluensis | reverse complement strand
TTCTTAAAAACTTAAAAAGTACCCATCCACAATTTCAATAGGGATCAGAACTCAAAATCCGGAGAACCTGTTGAAAATAACTTTGCAGAGTTGAAGACCAGCACCGAGAAGGTGTGGAGACAACATCCTGGATCAAACAAACAACTAACTACTCACCGTCAATCTCAATGGAGTTTTGCAAGCTAAAGATGGAACACATTTTGGCTACAGCTGGGGTTGATGTTCCTGGCAGCAGAGGGAGGATTTACATCAGGTTAGTTATCCCTGAGACAAGCGCCACTGAGATTCCTTACTTAGCCTGCAACGGAGCAACTCTCTTAGTAAGGAGCTCTGGGAAACAGATAAGCTACTTGGAGCGAGGTGTGGAGAGGGCAAAAAATAGAAGAGAAGCCTCGAGGCGATTTTAAAGTTGTAATTAAGGAAAAATAAACCTTGCTCAGTGGAAACACTGAGTAGCAGAGCAATAGCAGGTAATCAGCATTTGCGGCCAGCAACACCGACTTTCCAAGTTTACCAATAACACACCGTGTGGGTAAGTACAGGTTTGTGTTTTTGTTTTTAGAAGGCATTGTCCAACTAGGCATCAGCCTAGCAAGAAGGGGAGCTGAAATCGGGGTATCTATCTGTTTCCCAGGACTACCAAGACATGGGGGAGGACGGGACAAATCGCCCCACTAAAAGCCAGGCCATCCCACTACCAGAAGAAAGTGTTTGTACAGCCAATCCCTGAGAAGTGATTGGTGAACAAAGAGCCAAGCCAGCTCACAGGGCTCATTAATGCTATTCATTTGTCCCCAGTGGTTTTACTCTGCTAGTCATGGCCAACTGTAAGCGTGACACACATCTCTGTTTCAAGGCCATTGAGACAGCGTTGCGCAAAGACGTTTCCACCATCGTGGCCAGCATGATGTCACCGAGTGCTGTTTCCTCCCCACCAAAGTGGTACCTATTTATCTACTTGGGTTTGTATGCTTTCAAACTGCTAGGTTGACAGGTACTCATTTATTCCTAACCTACCTTATTTTTACAAATAATTTAAGGTGGCACAGTATCCAGCACACCTTCCTCCTCCTCTTTTTTCCCCACAACAACAACCCTGTAAGGTGGGTTGGGCTAAGAAACAGCAAAGTCACCCAACTTTGGATGAACTTGAACTCACCATCTCTCACTTTCTAGCCTGGTGCCTGTTGTTACATAGTGAATCTTGAATTAATTGACATAATATTTTGCCTATTCCTGCACCTACTCACTTCTTCTCTAATGCATTTATTCATTTTTCATACAAATATTTATTACTTTAAAAAATAAAAATATGCTGTCAGAATCCTAGCTGGTTTAAATAAAATATATCCCACTAGACTGGAGGAAACAGAAAAAAACCAAACAAAATAATTATTACCACAATTCAGAACTTCCCATTAAAATAAGTCCACTTATGCTATATATGTCTCCAACCTTGGCAACTTTAAGACTTGTGGACTTCAACTCCCAGAATTCCTCAGCCAGCTTTACTGGCTGAGAAACTGTGGGAGTTGAAGTTCACAAGTCTTAAAGTTGCCAAGTTTGGAGACCCCTGTATTAGAGAGAACATACAAAATCTCACAACTCACTTTACTTAGCATACTTTTAACAATATATTGAAATGAACAGGACATCTAATATTGATATATTACATTGGTGATGGACAGATATAGATAGTATAGATGGAAAGTGGGATGTGGGATTGATGTCTCATACCAATTTCATGTTCCGGTTCCTTGATTCAGCTCCTGTACCCAGTCAGCAGAACTTCTGGACTCCTGGCTTTTGGTTGCTGCTGCTAAACTGAAATGGCCTCTGTGATTTAATGGGTGATGAGGAGGCTCTGTCATTTAATAACCCTCTGTGATATAATGGGTGATGAGGAGGCTGATCTCACATATATTACCCAGACTTGTTGGGCCTGGAAGGGGTTGCATGTTTCAGAGATATGTCCAACTTTCAGAGATATGTCCAACTAAGTTTTGGATGCGGCACCAGCTAGGCTCCTGGACATATGGTGATAATTATCTGGGAATTACTGCAAAGGTGCTGCACTGTAGCTAACCAAATGTGAGTCCCTGATAATTAAGTTGGGTTTTAGTTATCTGTTGGAATGATTTCTGGAAAGCAACCTTCTGGAGAAGGTTGAATAAGTGTGGTGTTCCTTACTTCTTAAGAAGGATTTGTCTTGCTCCTTTCTCAAGAGGTCATTGTCTGAATCCAGTGGACTGGATAATGTTTGTCCAGCATCTAATCTTCTCTTTTTAGAGAAAGTGGTTGAGAAGGAAGTTGTGCAGGATCTTGGATGAAGCACATTATCTAGATCCCTTTTCAGTCTGGATTCAGACAAGAATATGGGATGAAAGTGGCACTGAGTCAGCGGCTCTGGATTTTAAGATAGTGCTGTCTTCAACCTCCTTGTCAGCATACCTCTGTCTGCTTCAGAACAAATAAAGGAAAAGAGCTGAATTCACCAAACGCTGGTCTCCGTTTCCTTCTTTAAGCAGCTGACGCTGACACTCTGGCTCTTGGACTATATAATTTATGTTGCTGGATGGGGTTGCACTTCCTCAAACAGATCCCATGTGCAATCTGAAGTTCCTCTTCAATTGATGATTCCTGGTTGAGGAGCAGGTGGCAGCCATGCAACTTTCATACATCTTCAGGTTGTATGCAAGTTGTACCCATTCCTACTTTGGGAGGCTCAGTTCCCAATTGTACTACTGTACATGGAGCTACCCTTGAAACATAACCAGAAGCTTCAACCTGTGTAAAATGCAGTGGTGAAGACAGTTGTGTATTTCTACTATAACATATATTATGGCTCTGTTCTATAGGCTTACCACCTTGTTTCTAGGTCCAATTCAAGTAGGGTTTGATTTTTAAAGCTCTAAGTTACTTGGCACAGGATTATCTGGAAAATGACCTTTTGCCAATTACATCTTCCCATCCCATCAGATCTAAAATTTTATTGTATTTTAAGTAGTTTATCTAATTAAAGTAATTACCATTTCATTAAAAATGATTAATACTTTTGCAGCTATTGACTAGAAAATTGTTGTTTATATGAATAACAGCAGCTAACCACCAAAATGTATTTGATCAAAATAGTAACACCTTTTGTGCAACTTTGGAATAAAGAACCCAAAAGGATGGTATTCAATTTTTATTAGTTATACTGAAATTGTTCATTGCCCTATGCAGTAAGATTAATTCTAGTAGGGTTGTTCAAAGAGGTAGAGTAAATCTTATACAGAAATATTTCCAAGATTAAGAGCTTGATCTGAAAGAAGATAAGTGTGAATTCATCAAACCTTCTTCTTACTAGACTTAGCTATCATAAGTGGCCATTAGTCTGCTGGCTTCACTAAACTAATAAACTCTAAAACTATTGCTTGAAATAAGTAGAAAATAGGAAACATAATTTTAAAAAATCTTAAAAGTACATATGTTTTATAACAAAAATATACTGGTGAAAAATGGTTTGTTTTGTCTTTAGTATAATTATTGCCCAAATCTTATATATTAAAATCAAATTTAGGATATTCCTTGTATCTGACAACAGCAGCACTGCATAACTTTGACAGACTGCTTAAGGTAAAGGTTGCAGATTAAAGACAAATATTCAACAGATGCACTGCATATTCTTTGAAAGTTGCATGTCTAGTGCAGATTAAAATTCATTTTTTCATACAAACCTGTGTTTATATACCCAGTTGTAAAAGAATTTATAGAATAAAAATCTGAAAAGCTTGTGTTTTTTTCCTGTGATATTCCTAGGATTTTCTTGTTATTGTTGTTGCTCTATTTTTTGAAGGCAGTCTATTAATTTAAATAATAATAAGATATTTTGACTGTTAAATGAAATATATAACATCATAAGCTAGTGGTATAGCTACCATGCCTACTTAACAAGTATCCAATGGTCATAAGTCATCAGTACAGACAATTTTGCAGTAATAAACCATTCCATCTTCTCTGTGTACCATAGTATTTCATATTTGTGCATTTATCAACCTATGTTAGTACATATCTTTTATGCAGAGATTTAACTACAAACCTACACCTGAGCAGGTCTGTCATTTGGTACAATGACAATGACAATGTTGCAACAATATATGCAACACATTTCCTTCACAAGAATAGTGATAGATGTGCATGTGGTTCTCCACTTTTAAAAATAGGATATGCAAGGAATGACCAATTCCATGACTGAACATGGCCAGCATATTTAGACATGCACAGACCATTTCCTAATTCCTCACGTAGTAAAGGGGGAATGGGTAGACTACCTAATGTGGCATGTGTGGGAAACTGCCATATTTCATTTTGATGTTTTAAAGTACTGTGTGTATTTTGGAAAAATAAAGGGTTAATTTTTTAAAGATGCTGACCTCAGCATTCAAGCAGGAGCTTAAAAAGTCTTTCTGTGGTTGGAGTACCCTTCAGCATCCAGAGCAATGCAAGGTCATGGTTTCCTTGTTGAAAAGAATGACTACTTTTGCCAAACAGCAATAAAATCCGTTGTCAGAGTTTTGATAAAAAACCAACAACAATGAAATATTTCTTCAGGCTAATATTGTTTTGCTGTCATAAGCACCGCTATAATTCTAGCAAAGCTACTGAGAGGAAAACAGAAGCAATATCATGTAATATTTACCAGGCAGCCTATGAAATTGTAGTCCTTTCCTTTAGATCCCTAAACAGATAATTGGTTTTATTTCTTACTATATAAAAACCAGTGCCTGGCTGTTACCTAAAGGTTTTGCTTTATACTTTGCAGTCTCTGAATTAATGCTGCCTAGAAAGAAAGTACACTTTTCTATTATTGCAATGACCTCTGCTGTCACAAATCTGATCTGGAATGTGTCTGAGAATCCCTTCTACCAGAGAGCCCTTACAATTTTCACTGTGATCTAGTGTGCTATACTTTAAAGAGAGGCTGACTGCCAGTGGCTGTAGTTCTGATTCACGGGATAAAAGGAGCACTTACTATAAATGTTCTATAACAACACATATATTTTAAGATTATAGTGAGGATTTTGTACCAATTTCTCCTTTGAACTCTGCATGTTTATATTATCAATAAGCTTTTGTGTTGATGCGTGATCATTTCTTCATCATTCAACATATTGGATGTGAAAAAATTCTAAGGAATATTTATTGCATGTTTAGTCACATAGAAAGTTACAGAAGTAATAAAACATGCTTTTTAAAAAAAAATGTCCATGAAAATACTCGAGATCTCCAAGGCTAGAGGCTTAGACCCACAAAAGTCAGTTTTCCAAAACAATTAGAGTTTGGTTGGCATTGGTGGACGGTCTAAATTCTCTGAAGAAAACCATGGAAAAATATTGTAGTTGAGAGCTACAATATACTATTTAAATGTAAATGGATATCTAACCTGAAGAAAAGGAGGTAGCTCCTGACTTCCATGGTATCTTCCAAACAAGGTGTGCTGTAAACATACTGGTAGTTCTTATTTAATGGCTAAAACTGGTCTTAGTGAAATAGTTGCAAAAATGACATGTTACTAAGCAAACCATGTGACTGAGAGAGACACTGAAAAGTCTGCTGGTTCCGGCCATCTCATAAGCTTGATGTATGCATAAGACTTATTAAGAAAATGTTTAAATGTAAAATGGTGGTGGAAAAGAAGACCTTAAAGTAGAGGATCACATCAGAATATCCAAGATTTGAAAAGATCTATTAGGGAGCCTATAAGGATTAATTATTCATGTTCAAGAACTGGATATAGTTTATGTAGAGAAGCTATTAAAGAGCTCTTTCTACCTTGTATTGGTCTAAAAATCTCTGAGCAACAACAGTATGAGCACTATTTATTTATTTATTCATTCATTCATTTATTCATTCATTCATTCATTCATTCATTTATTTATTTTGTCAATTACATATTAGGTAATATATATAAGTATAAGCATTAATTATATATAAAAAATGAATACAAATAAAGAGAACATTAGGAGAGGAACGGTAGGCACACTGGTGCTCTTATGCACGCCCCTTAAAAGACTGGTTAGATGCCACGAAGTAAGTGGCAGCGCCTTAACCATATGTGTGTTGCAAAGACCACAAGGGCCTCTTCCATCCTTATCAAGGGGAGTGCTAACCTTCTCTCCTTTCATATAACACTGCTGTACAACATTAAACAAATGCTCAGAATAAAAAGAGTGGGAAATAGGTAAACAAATTTTAGTCAAATGAGTTAGACTGAGTATATCTCAGCAAAAAGCAGAGTTTTACATCATCCTAAACAGCAATGCATCAGCAGCATAAAATGAAAAGTTTTAATTTTCCTAGTAAAATACAGTAACAAGGTCCAGGATCCTCCTGGCTCCTGAGAAGTAGGACAAGGAGAAACACAACATCACATTGTTGAAACATATTAACTTCAGGCACACAGTTTAAAATTACTAATGGGAAAAAGAAGTGATGTTTAGCCAGCTGGCAATACCCAGGGACATTGCCTCATAATACAGAGCAACCATTGTTGTTCTTACTGGGTCACATTTGAACTGATTCTGAACTTTGCAGTGACCTAATTATCACAAGAGAATTTTTTTTTTTTTTAAAAAGGGATGGCTTCACTCATTGTACATTGCTGATCCCCACAGGCAACAGTGGTTTCAAACAAGAGGAAGACATGGCTGGTAGTCATAATTAATATGTCCTGGGACTTCTGCAATGTGAGTAGGGTTGTTTTCAGACAAACTGCTGATTAGCAAGGTAGATGTGAAAATCAAATCCACATGGAGCTTACTGAACTTTGCCTGATGAAGGACAACAATGAGAATTATAAAGTACTACTTTTGTCAGCCTCTTTTTTAATTTACCTTTAAAAGTTGCATCTGCCATCCATTGCCAAATATCCTGTTGAGTTACTGGGAACAAAGGCTTAGAGTATTCTGGGGAAAATTGTATGCAGTCAATAAAGTCTATTTCTGGGGCAGTTACCTACATAATTAGCAAAGGTCTTTATGGACAATATGGATTACACACACTAGTGTATATCTTTCAATATCCAGCACTGCCCTGAATTTATCTGTCCTGTAAGGTAATGCCGAACAAATCTCCACAGAGTTTCTTCAACCTAATTATGAGCAGAGGTGGTGACGGCTTTGTGAGATAACACATGTAAATAGGATAAATTTCAGAAAACAGTATGAAAAACAGACTGCTGTGAATCAGATGGGAGTTTTGAACTGAGCCCTAATAAGGGCTGATCTGAATAATATCCATTGATCAGGAGCAGCAACTTCACAATTGAGATAAGCTTCTCTCTTTCTCAAGGCAATCTTTTAAATTCCTATTGAAATCAACTGCACAAAAATATGCTTTTTGATTTTAAGGAAACTATACCTGCTATACTCCTTCATTTATTATCTGAACATATGAACATTGTGGGCTTGATCTTTGTGACCTGTTACCCATAAAACTGATTTCAGTGTAATTATACTTATCCATCTCCTGGTGAACATAGAGAATTCCACCTGGTGAACATAGAGAAGACTACTACTATATTTCCTTTCTGTTGGATATGGTGATTTTTTAAAAAATCATATGATCACTACTACTTTCCCTAGTACTGGAGTGAAGGTTTTAAAGTTACAAAGTGGACAATGCACATTTCAACAACAACTGTAATACCCTCATATGTTGACCTTTAGACAGCACTGTACTAATCAATACATGCAGGACTGTTAGCCTAAAACGTACTTCTGTTTGTTTGTTTTTTTTATTGTGGTTTCATTCATGTTACAGACTGGGCCAGTTATCAAATGTGAGCATATTTCTAGGATTTAGTATTCAATTTCTCGAAATGGTGCCAGTAAAAAAAGGTTTTGATATTCTAAAGCAATACTTGTAAGCAGCCTTGGGACAGCAACAAATGTAGCTGTAAGCCCTTTTAACTCTTCAGTTGGCTATTGACACATTCAAACTTATTGCAGACATTGGAAGATTCAATTCAGCCATAGTATTTATGCAGTTATCCCAACTCTCTGGCTTCCTTTTCATCAAATCTAGCATATTAATACTAAGGACACATAAAAACTGATAAATGAATGTGCCAGAATTATCCTTGCTTTAAATGTCCTGAGGCTGCTTCATTTACGTTCAGCATTTTTCTCTAAAATGTGGTTATACTGTTTAGTTCCTCTAGCTCTGTTGCATGCTACATCATTGAATATAATGGTAAGCAGAAGTACTAAAGGGTCTTCTAGGGAGTAACGTGAGATTTAGTTTGTTTTATTCAAATTCATTTTGCAGAAATATTTATAGCATAGAAATCTAGAGTTGAATCTTCTTGTAACAATGCTTCCTATCCTTTGGAATCATTCTAAAAATATAAATCTTCAATTTGGTATGGGGTGCTACTGTTGGTTAGTGTGAACTATATCATTGAACTCAGCACCTGGGCACATACAGCACCATTTTCCCATTCATTTTTGGACCAATCAATTATTGTATCAATTCAATCAAATCAATTATTATAGTTTTGGGTGGGGTCCTGTTTATCAGTTGGCCAAAATAATTACCTTATGGGGATGTCCATGGCCCTTCTATTCTGGTAAATATGACTAAATCTGTATCAGGACTGATATTTAGGTTCTTGCTGTATACTGTATACATCAATCATTGCATGGGAAATGTGCAATGCATTTTATCTGACTGGTGGTAGCCACCTGTAAGCAATAATGTGATTGCATTTTTCTCCACTACATGAAATGATACTGAGCCATGCAGACAGATGCTAGTGTAATGTACTGGAACAGATCAATATATTGAATCTCATCCCCTTCTGTGCCTGTAAGAGAATTGTGTTCTTTTCATCACTCTTTCCCTATACAATTACAAGCTTCCATCACTACCTATATTTGCAGTTGTAAGCTAGGGCCCTTTTTAGTTTAAACACTGTCCCTGCCTTAGTAACATGTCCTCTTAGAAAATCCTTTCTCTCAGCATGGATCATATTTTCAGAATTGTGAGTCTTGATAGTGGGTCCAGTGCAATTTATATTGACCTTTGTGCTGAAAAAAATTGCAGAAAACAATCTTGTCTTGAAACCCCATAGTATTGGACAGTTTCAGGTGGAAAAAATCCAGATACTCTCAATAAATAAAAAGTATGGCAGTGTAATGCACAGATGTTCAACAACCTGATTCCAAAGTTCAATTTGAACATCTTCACTGTTCTTAGAATTAGGTAATCATCATATGTACATCTGACAGACCTTGTTTTGAATTTTTTGTGGCTTAACACTATAGTATTCTTACCTAATCATATCACTGCCACTTCTTTCTTCAACATATCCATGGCACAGACATAATTTGATGTTATAATACTGTAGAACATTAGCAACTTTTACAATAATGTAGCTGCTTGCCTCAATTCTGAAATAGATGGATGGAGATTGATAAATTGATACACACACACACACACAAACCCTCCAATCTTCCCAATTATTAAAAAAAGTAAAAGAGCATAGGTTAGGATTGTACAGAAATGCAGAAATTTAAATTCTATCTATTTATATTAATATTGATTAATTGGCTTTTAGTCATTGTAAGTCTGATATGTCATTTGCTAAAGGTGAAATTTTACAAATGCTGTTTTGCCTATAACAAGGTACTTTGCCAAAAGAAAAACAAAGTCCTAATATGTAGTGTGCAAGTTTAACAATTTGACATATGATCCTTTTTCAGATTGATAAGCAATTGAGACCAGATCATTGCCATTACATTCCTCCTCAGTGCAGTGTGTGAAGGTTGTCACTTCAGCATAATTAACTTATGTAAAATATAATTCTTTGGAATATTAATCAACTTTAATAAATCTTGCTTTCCCTAACTTAAATTCTGTACAGATGCTGTTAATGGATTAGATTAACAGCCATACATTTACCCTGCTAAATATGAATTTCCAGTGAAAAAACTGGCAAATTCTACATAGTTGTCTCAAAGATTTTCTTACAGCATGTCACTATATTTTTAGGCAACATAGGAACTTTGCTGCCCTTCCACTCAAAGTCATGTTTGAAAGAAGCAGGCAGCAAGTATATCAAGTGCCCTTGATATCTTCTTCCCTGATTGACATAAAATATTAATCTTCAATATTTTAAGATTGCTTCATGGAACAGAAAGAAAATAAGATTCAATCTTATAAGTCCCAAGGCATTTACAAATTGATAGTTTAAAGCAAGTCTTGAAGGACTACATGAAAAATAACTTAGAAGTCATTATTGAAAAGATCTATGTGAATTTTCAGGAGACTGACTTTTCATAGGAAAAGGTTACACTTTAATGTGTCACTGTGAACAAAGATGAATATTCCATACAGATAGAAATTTTGTTATAAGATTGTCATTTGTTCCCTTTTTGGTGTGGGAAAGAAATTTGCAATTTCTTGCATCCTGTACACTAGAATTCTTGCTTTCTCACTTGCCATGGGAGTGGGAAAAAATCATACGCTGTACAAGGATGGCAGTGATATGCTGCTCTAAATAAAGAATAGAATAACATCTGCTATTTACAGTATATTACAGATAAAATGAGACAAAGAGATAAACAAAGATAGAAAAAGGCAATGTGGTACAGGTAGTACTGCAAACAGAATTTGTTCCATAACTTTAATCACAAACTGATTTGGTTATGACCTGAACCTAATTTTGGCACTTACAACAAAAATAGCACAGAGGAGGAAATCTCCCATGGGAAAGAAAAGTGAATTTTTTGGTTGGCACTTGATTTGGTAATGTTCAGAAGCATTCATGACCAGAGGTCCTACTGTACTTACTTCTACTTTACAAATAGCTCTGGTTACCAATGAGCTTCCAAGTGCTATTGAAATTACTGAATGTCACCATAAATCCTTCATGGTTTAAGATTAGGATTTTTCTTCTCTGTGTATTACTCTGGACTGTCCTCTGTTGATTAATAAGCCCATGTCTAACACAGGTAATGAATGGTAGAGTTTTTAGAGTAGAAGGCAGAGATCGCTCATCTCAAACCTGTTTTCTCAAAAGTCTTCTAGGTCTTAACACCTGGTACAGTCTTTTGTTTTGTGATAGCAATTTGATGTTTTTTTGCTATCTTCAAACAAGCTGGCATCTGCCATTATGCTTCACAGATGCAGGGATAGCTGGAAACGCTTTGGAGATAGTTTCATCTGAAGGACTGGCAGAACTTTAATACTTATTTCAGCATCTTATTGTACATAATAAAAAATCCAGTTATCAGTTGGAGCTAAAAGGATAAAAATTAAGGTAAGACAATGCATGTCTTAGCAACAGTAGATCAGAAGGAGTCCTGCAGTAGACAAAAACTTGGATCAATTGTTTTCTACATCACAAATATAGATGCATACAGAATGGCCATTAATGTTTGCAGTTAATTTTCAACTCTATATTGAAAAGCTGCACTGGTAAAGCAGTTATAAAAGTGAAATATACAGATTGCTGAAATGATTTTTCCCTTTTATTTTTTTTGTGGTTTTTGTTGTTGTTTGTTTGTTTAAATTGCTGCTGCTAGGATTATTCCCAAAGTCTGGTCACTAGAAATAGAATAACTATGCAATAGTGCCAATACTACAACATTATACTATTTCCAGAGCTTATTTTAATTTTTTTAAAAAAATAAATTTCTCTTGAGGGATCAAAAAGCCAAAAACCATGATGCATATTAGAGACAAATTTTTCTAGATATACGAGAAAGAAACCAATTAACTAAAGGAATAAAAGCAGTATAATTTATTTTAGGATATTTATATTCTCAAAGGAATCAAAACTACTGACGTATACTCTTTCATAGAAAATGTTTATTTCAGTAATACCATATTTGAAAGATCTTTTGAACTTAGAATAATAATAATAGGGTATTCTTCAGTGCTACACATTCATTTATTAAAGCACTAAGATACTTACAAATAGAATAAATGATCAAAGCTGTCAGAACAATGCTTTCCAGCATCATAGCACTCTGACATTTGATACCAAATTAACCAAGATTCAAACAAAAATAATTAAAAAACCCAAATCTTTTCATTAAATTACATTAAACTGAGTGGAAAAATACTGTAAAAGGTTTACACAGTAAGGATATGAAAGATTTAGAAATAATTATCATTGTTATTATGACTAGTAACAGAGTATTGAAAGCTATTGAGAAAGCTACACAGTCTTCTGCAGGTATCATAGCCATTACTCAATATCTGCACTAATTTGATCTTATTTCTTTTTCATTGGAACACATAGCTACCCAATAGGAATGGCACCACAAATAACAGCCATCATGTGTCCATGTAAATTAATTGGACAGGTAGAACCTATTTCTGTTATTATGAGTGGGAGTTATTGCAAAATAGGTTTTTATAGGACTATGTGAGGGGGCTACATTTTATATCAATATGGCACTACAAAGTCCATTTGTCTCACTGAAACACTTTGCATTATTTTTTCTCAAGCACATCTAGGAACATAAAAAGACTTTTGCATTTACATTGACCACACATAGAAGCCTCCTCTGGTGATTCCAATGATTTACTATAACCATTCAAGGAAATGTTCATACACATATACAGAAAACCTTGGATAGTTTAACAGAATAGCATAGCTGTATGGGACCTTGGAGCTCTTCTAATCCAAACCACTGCTCAAGTAGGAAACTCTATTCAATTTCAGACAAATGGTTGTTTAATCTCTTCTTAAAAACCTACAGTGTTGAAGGTAAATTGTTCCAATGATTAATTGTTCTAGCTGTTAGGAAATTTCTTCTTACTTCTGAGTTGATTTTCTTCTTGCTTAGTTTTCATCCATTGCTTTTTGTCCTGCCTTAAGGTGCTTTGAAGAATATTTTGGCCCTTCGTTGTGGCAACCCCTTAAATATTGGAACACTGCTATCATATCATATTTTGGAAGATATCTCAGGAACCATATAAAATTAAGCAAATTTGGTTTCTTTAAAAGCACTTTAAAATAGCTATTTTAAAGAAATGTCTGTCTTCAAAACCTTTGCATTTTAATGCATAGAACAGCAGTTCTGAAATCACACCAGAAAGCACACCATCATATACGCCAGTTGCGGCCCTTTCTGGATCGGGATGCCTTGAGGACAGTCACTCAAGCGTTGGTCACCTCTCGCCTGGACTATTGCAATGCGCTCTATATGGGGCTAC
>JANHFP010007493.1:230416-246936 GCA_032468135.1 Calamaria suluensis | reverse complement strand
AAAAGATCACTTTAAGGTCACTAAAGATACTGATTTCTCCTACCAGATTTCTTTTATTTATTAATTTTTTATGTCACAAGGTGACTCTGGGTAGCTTAGGGTACCAATTGCCCAGGAAGGATTTATTTATTATTTGTTAATGCTTATAATTGCTAGTCTGTCTCACTGAATATACATGAAATGAAAAAAATACTATAAAGCATTATTTTGAGTCAGTTGATCCCGTCCATCAGGCAAAAAGTCATATCTTAAAACTTCAGCAAGTTATAGCAAAAGCCTCCTTCTTATTGATGATTAGGATGATGTTAATTTTTATGAAATCTGATTGCCATCTAGAACATTGCAAACCACATACAATTATAATCCAAACAGTAATTTTTGTAAAGACAGTAAAACCTGAGTAGAGAAGAACTGAGAAAAAAGTGTAACCACCCTGCAATGGTGCACCTACCCTGTTTCCCCCAAAATAAGACATCCCCTAATAATATGCCCAATCAGACTTTTGAGTACATGGCAATAAGGCCAAGTGCTTATTTCAGGTTTTTGCATAATGTGTCCAAAAATATTTATAAGTTACATTACTGATAATTTTGATTCTGTCAAAATTGCCAATAGCAAACATCAGAATTTAATGGATGTGCCTATTTTTTCATGCATCTGGATGTGGGATTTATTCTTGTGTAACCTAATTAGACAAAAAGTGAACTGATCTGAAGTCTTCTGATATCAGCGTACTTCTAATCATAAAACTGCATGTACTGCATGCATATTATTGTATGTATTCCATTCTTACAAATGTTAACAATCCTTTTGGAAAGAAATACTCTTATGAGAGATTTAATAGCTCTACTACATGTTATTCATTAGCTCAACAACCTCCAGAAAGACATGAAAAAATACATGCTGGCTTCATCGTATCTCTATCCAGTATAAAATTATATAATTAGTCCCATACATAAGTCTTCAGTTAAAAGGCACTTTAATAGCTATTAATTATTACTTTCCAAACCTCTGAAAATAATAAGTTTATGAACAGATCTACTGAAAGTTCAGTAAGTATAAAAAGGACTGTCCAATGGAATACTTTTTTCCACCTTGTCTTGATTATAAAGAGACACCATTAGAAATCATTACAAGTACTTAATTTTAAATTCTTTCATTCTATCTAATGCTATTGGGATTAACACTAGTAATTAAACTCCCAGATGTAGAAAGGTCAAGCCTTTTTTCTAACATCCTTTGGTTACTTATGTATGGCATTTGAGCAGCACATCAAAGATAATTAAGAAATACAAGCTGTTTTTCCTAAGGGTGAAGTATAAGGACATCCAGTCATTTTTCAAAAATGAGAAACCGCTGCAAAGCGTAAAAGTGAAATTGTATTCATAATATTCATATGTAAGGCAATTTAGATCCAATGAGGTTTCTTTCCTCCTAAACATGTTTGAGATTGCAACACGTACAGTAAATCACAGAAGTGAGTACACCCCCTCACATTTTGTAAATATTTAAGTATATCTTTTCATGTGACAACATTGAAGAAATGACACTTGGCTACAATGTAAAGTAGTGAGTATATAGCTTGTATAACAGTGTAAATGTGCTGTCCCCTCAAAATAACGCAACACACAGCCATTAATGTCTAAACTGCTGGCAACAAAAGTGAGTATATCACTAAGAGATAATGTCCAAATGGGGCCAAAAGTGTCAATATTTTGTGTGGCGCCCATTATTTTCCAGCACTGCCTTAACCCTCTTGGGCATAGAGTTCACCAGAGCTTCACAGGTTGCCATTGGAATCCTCTTCCATTCCTCCATGATGACATCACAGAGCTAGTGGATGTTAGAGACCTTGCACACCTCCACCTTCCATTTCAGGATGCCCCACAGGTGTTCAATAGCATTTAGGTTTGGAGACATGCTTGGCTGGTCCATCACTTTTACCCTCAGCTTCTTTAGCAAGGCAGTGGTCATTTTGGAGGTGTGTTAGGGGTCATTATCATGTTGGAATACTGCCTTGCAGCCCATTTTTTGAAGGGAGGGATCATGCTCTGCTTCAATATGTCACCGTATCTGTTGGCACTCATGGTTCCCTTAATGAACCGTAGCTCCTCAGTGCTGGCATGCAGCTCCAGACTGTGACATTCCCACCACCATGCTTGACTATAGGCAAGACACACTTGTCTTTGTACTCCTCACCTGGTTGCCACCACACGTGCTTGACACCATCTGAACCAAGTGAGTTTATCTTGGTCTCATTAGACCACATGACATGGTTCCAGAAATCCATGTCCTTAGTCTGCTTGTTTGCAGCGGGCTTTCTTGTGCATCATCTTTAGAAAAGACTTCCTTCTGGGATGACAGCCCTGCAGACAATTTGATGCAGCATGCAGTGTAAGGTCTGAGCACTGACAGGCTGATTCCCACCCCTTCAACTTCTGCAGCAATGCTGGCAGCACTCATATGTCTATTTCCCAAAACCAACCTCTAGATATGACACTGAGCAAAGGCATCAACTTCTTTGGTCTACCATAGTGAGGACTAAGTGGAACCTGTCCTGTTAAAACACTGTGTGGTCTGGGCCACTGTGCTGTAGCTCAGTTTCAGTATCTTGGCAATCTTATAACCCAGGCCATCTTTATGGGGAGCAAAAATTCATTTTTTTTCAAATTCCCAGAGAGGTCCTTGCTGTTAAGTATTGACTGACAGGTCACTCCAACCAATCAGTTCAAAGGACTAGAGGACCAATCCCTGACTGTGCGGTTTGCGCGGGAAGTTTGAAGGTTTGTCAGTGGCTGGGAGCCGGGGACCGCTTTACTATAAAAGCAGCCGCGCGCTTCCAACCGCTGTTGTTGTTACACTTTATTCTTGCACTAATAAAGTTGTTAAACGATCGTGTGTCTCGTCTATTCTCCCTACTCTTCACTTGCCATGAGGTGCCATGTTGAACTTCTAGGGACCAGTATGAGAGAGTGAGAACAATAACACCAAATTTAACACACCTGATCCCCCTTCACACCTGAGACCTTGTAACACTAACAAGTCACATGACGCAAAGGAGGGAAAATGGCTACTTGGACCCAATCCTCCCTACAATCTTTTTGGACTGTTGCCTTCTGGCAGAAGATACAGAACAATTAAAACACGGATCACACATTTTCTGAATAGTTTTTATACCAGAGCTATAATTGCACTCAACAATGAACTAAAGGGCCACCATCAGTGAGCTGTTGGACAGCATTATTTGGTCTATTGTGTGGATGTTTGGGTGGTTCAGTGGTGGGGAATTTGTGGTGGGTGGCTGGGGTTTTGGGGAATTGTTATGTGTGTTGGACCTGGTCTTTGGGTGTTAAGTGAATTTTGTTGTATGTGTACACTGTGTACATACATACAATGATAATAAAGTTATTGTTATTGTTATTATTACTATTATTACTAGAAGTCATCCATGGAATCTATCTAACAACAGTACTGTAGACTATAGACTATGAGAAATGATTTAACTTTTCGACTCCAAACAATTTCTTCTTCCTGGTAGCCTCACTTTATTTTATTTTGTTACAGAATTGTTGAGTTTAATGTAAGCTCTAATGTACCTAGTGCCAACATTTTCCAAAAGGGATTGTGTACTTCTCATTAAGTACACATTTTTTATTTTTTTTACTGTAGCTCTCATAATAAAACATCTGAAATAACCTGAAATAAATATCTGAAATAAAATAAAATGGAATCTACTGTAGACTAAGAGAAATTATTTAACTTTTCGGCTCCAAACAATTTCATCTCCCTGGTAGCCTCACTTTATTTGTATTTTGTTACAGAATTGTAGAGTTTAATGTATGCTCTAATGCAGTGGTTCCCAAAGGGGGAGGTGGGATGCCTTGGGAGTGGTAAGAGGCAAGGGGGCAGCAGGGGGGCTGTGGGATGCCTTAGGGGGATAGTAAGAGGCAAGGAAAACAGTTCATGTGGGCCGAATTAACGGGTGTCAGAAACTTACAGCTCTTTCCTCCCCCTGCTGTGGCTTTTTGTTGGATTGTCCAGGGGTGAAATCTAAAACCTGTTGCCACCGGTTCTATGGCTGTGGGAGTGGCTTGGGGTGGGATCATGTGACTAGATGAGGCTTGGAATGACATTGAGTTGGCCACACGCACTCAGTCACAGGACATCCAACCATGCCCACATAACCGATAAGGGGGGTAGGGGGCACTGACAATGAATTTGCAGCACCAAGGGGGCGGTGGACTGAAAAAGTTTGGGAACCACTGCTCTAATGTATCTAGTGCCAACTTTTTCCAAAAGGGATTGTGTACTTCTCATTAAGTATTTGTGATGACCCAGCTTGAAGCAATCAACGGAAAATCAAGAACATATAAACAGTCTTTATTTCAAAAACGCAATTGCCTTCTTTCTCTCTATGTTGGTTTACTTCCAAAAATAAAATGGATAGTTGCCAAGACAAACTCTGTCTGCAAGCCAAAGGTAATTCTTAGACAACATGAACAAAATTGGCTTAGGAAACCTTACCCAGGAAGATGAGGTCATGGAGAAACTATAACTGCAAATTCAGCCTTTGATTCCAGCACTGCTAATCACAAACTGGTTAGCTTTAAAGGTTTTAGCTCAGCTGTATCCCATTCCTCACTTCCTCCTGAGTAGACCTTTTTCTAACGGTCTCTTGTCCTTGCATCTCTGTCTTGGATCAGGTGCTCCAAGTTCCTCCTCTGAACTTCCCCTCTCTGACTCCGCCCCTAGCTCACTGGATCCAGCATGGGCCTGCTCTTCTCCATTCTCATTCTGAGCTTCAGCCTCCCCCTCACTGCTTTCTGCCTGCTGTTCCTCCTCGACCTCCGAGTCGGACGCCGACAGTGGCATGACAGTACTCTTTATTATTTTTTTACTGTAGTGCACATAATAAAACATCTGAAATAATCTAAGTAATCACTATTTTTACCAATTCAAATCTTTTTGTACTCTCATTTGGAATTCTGTAAATTTATTCTTATAAATTGGAAGGAAGGAAATTAAGTTAATTCCATACAAAACTTTCTTCAGATTTTTCTACTCACTAAAGTGCAAAAAAAAGCTCAATGTTCACTTTTTCTTCATAGCCTGATATTAAATGCAAATGCTATTACACTTACTATAAATATTTTTTTTACTGATTTATAATAAATACCAAATAGAAACTATATGGATTGATGGAGTAAGATAAATATTAATGATAATGAAATGCAAATCTCAAAGAGGTTCATGTGAGCTGATTGTTACAATTTAATATCTTTAAAAAATGATTTATGTAGCCTCACACTGTAACAAGAAGCAAACTGATTAAGGTTTTGTAGGGGTTGGTGTAAAATTTCAGTACTTCATGGTGTCATTGTCTGCCCCTTCATTTTTTAAAAACCATAGTGTTTTCACTTTTTCACCAACATGGTATTTCCTGTGCAGGTGATATGGTGGGCTTCATTGATTATTTGGATGCTCATGAAAGTGGGAACTGGATCTGGTCAGCTCTGTTGACCACTTTAGATTGTTGCAGGCCCACACCTTCCTTTTCAGTTGCTGGATATTGTCTTCCATGGTCATTTTGGTTTAGATTTCAGGAGACACCCACCTTCTGAAAGACATCTACCCAGGTCGTGCCTGAGTTGTGAATTCCATGTAGGTTGTCAGGTTTATTGTAAGCTCTTTATAACAGTTTGGTATTAATTTCAAGAAGAATGAAACCTCTTTTTTAGACAGCACTCTTGGGAGAGTGCTGCTCCTATCTTGCACAAAATAAATAATACCAATCAGGTCAGATACAGATTTTCTGCTGCTTCTGTCAGCAAAAGTATTTGCAAGGTCATATTTTATTGGTTTTACTTTTCATTATTTCTGACCATGAACACCTGAGCACAACTATTACCCCAATCAATCAATGATTCCAGAACCACTCCCGAGCATCTACAGTTCTTTTGGCTGTTTGTGCAGTGATCATGCTTACTAATGTCACACTTGGTGATAAGGGCAGGAACATTTTGGGCGTCTTAGTGGAACAAGGAGCCATGGTGATGGTTGTAGTTGTTACTACATGTGGACATTCATATGAATGTAGAATGTGTCTTTAGTGGGCATGTGATCTTTACGGCTATCCAGTGGTCACTTTTTGATGCTTTCATCCATAAGGTCAAAATGGATTCCTTGGTCACTTGTTAACAGAGCAGCCACTCCTTTGCAGGACTATTCAGGGCAGAACCTCACTCATTATTGATTGCTTCCTTTTTCTTTATCATCTTGTGCCCCTTTACAGTTTTTGCTTATTAGCAAGACTGACAGTGTATTTCTGAGTACAGGTTTAGCTCTTTTTTCAAATAACTATGTCCAAAAATAGCCTGACTGACAGGTAACGGGAACAGAGAAAGGGTTTTGAGCCTGTGGGCATCATGTTAAAATTATATACTGAATATGTGTGCAAGACCACAGTAATTTGACTAGCCTGAATTTGTCATCTTTCAAATATATTCAGTTTGGTTGCCATAATTGACTGTACACAATCTTCTACTCCCATTTAACACAAAAGTGATGATTCTGTTTTCCCTCTCACATCAGAGATCCAATTAAATGTGGTGTATATTTTAGTGATCAGGGTATTATTAGACTTAGATGTGGGAATAAACTAGGCTCAAATACTAACTAATCAGGGAAAATCACTCTGTGGACTTAGGCACATCAATTAACCTTCTCATCTTAATCTAATTTAGAAAGAAATTGCCAAAACAAAAAGTCTCTACTGCTGTTAGGTTTTGAAGGAAAGCAATGGACTTTCTGAATTAGGGAAATCAGGGTGGAATACTGAAATTGGCTATACTAAACAATTTCTCTTACTTTTAAAAATTTATTATACTTGTAATTTTAAAAAGTAGAATATATTTAGTGGGTTTAGTTTCCATATTCCACCCTGATTTCTTTAATTTTTAATAGACACAGACAGATTTGGTGTCAAGACAAGCAAGAACATCAAAGGTAAAGATACAGATTTCTGATAAGGAAGAATCTTGCATTTCAATAATAGTACTGCTTTGTTATAACCTTGTAAGAAGGTGAATCTGGTGGAGCTTACAAGAGATTTTCATGGGCAACGTATGTGCTGGGACTCTAATGCTCAGATTTCTCAGCCAATATAATCACTGAAAAGCCCATTTCCTACAGCCATTGACCCAATTTATTTTAAAGATAGGAGATTCAGAAAGGCCAGATTTGATGCTGTCAATCAGAGTCAAACTGTACATCACATTAGAAATGTAGCCATGACTACATTAACAAAATGTTGTTGGATGAGCCATACATAAAAGAGAGAGGGGAGGGAGGGAGAGGGAGAGAGAGAGATATATTAATCTCTAAAATACACAGTATTGGAAAAAAATCCCTACTGGCATTAACTATGCCTTTTTTCCAAAGCCTCATAGTTGTACAGGGAAAAAGTAGTAATTATTACTATGATCAAACATAGTACATGTCAATCATGATCCATCATATAAGGCAATAGTTCTGTATCTCAAGTCTGTCAAAGAATCTGGAACTCTCCAGAACAAAAACAATTCACCCTCTGCCCCTCATATATACTGATTCCAGGAGACACATATTATTTTTATATAAGTATTTTCAGCATTGAGCATCACAAGAGTTATAGAGTATCTTGTGACAATGGAGCTTCAAACTTCAGTCCCCCATTTAGTTTTTGTGAGATAAAGGCTAGCTTGGGAGAATATTTTAAAAACTTGAATAGTGAGAGATTTGTACATTGTTGTTGTTGTTGTTTTCCTTTAACATGCTTTAAGTTTGATATAAGCAATTTACTTTTGAAAAATTGGCTTGCTTTTCACAAGATGACCCATGTATTATGTGCACTGAAGAATAAATAAACCACTAGCAATATTGTTCAATGCCCCATTCTTTTGAAATCTTGCAAGGGGTATCGTCACATACCAGTCATGTGAATCCATTATAATCTCAAATTTCTAAATGCTGATTTGTTTAATGCAGAAGCAATTCAGTCTTGTAAGTTGAACAAGTAAACAAAAGCATTAAACAATTGCTGTTTTTTTACCCTGATGACATTTTGCCAAAATATGTGTAAGACATCTTTATTCCTTATTTATTAATATGAAAATGGATGATTCTATCAAACCATAGACAAACTGTTTGGCAAGTAGGGGTTTTTAGATTTAATTCTCATATTTCCTTACAGGGCTAAAAACTGATTTGGATAAAGGAGGCATTGAAGGATGAACTGAACAACTTTAATAAGGAAAAACAATATGAACTAAGCCTTTGATATCCACCTACATTATTTCATGGTAGGTGATTAATTAGTTTCTCCATACATTTGACTGGACTGCAAAATACAAGTATCAAAATAATATGTAAAAGGGAAAAAGAACTCACAGCAATTAATTAACACAATATTTATGTCCACAAAGGTATAATTATTGCTCCTTTGTCATCAGTAAGGTATTAAAGAGGCATTACTATTGTATTTCAACCTTCAACAGTTTCTATAGTCAGAGATCTTTCTTTACAGAAAAATGGCTACTTCTAAAATTAATATATAGCAAAACAAAACCAGTACAAAATTAAGAGAAGGGAGTGAAGTAAATAAAATGCCTCCCTTACCAAATAGAAGAGTGACATTGTCTTCCTATCCCTCTTGTATGAAAGTAATTTTATTTGAAGTATTGCTAAGTAACTTTGTTTTCTGTCAATTTTGTTTTCTGCTTGCTTATCTGGGTTAGTGTAGAAGGTTGGAATAGATACAGAATAGATTAGACAAGAATAGTTGTCCAGTCATAGGAGCCAGAATCAATCTCAGTTTTTTTTTAATCGATTGAGAGTTGAACTGAGATTTGGAGAAAAGAAAAGCTGTTGATTTGAATAAAATGTAAGAATTAACATAATATTCTGCAATCAAAGACTATCCATTTTAATTGGATCCACTGGCCTGAATCAAGGAGCTCTGAACAACCTTTCTTTTGACTCATAATCTTCAACCATTTTCACATTGCTTTAACTCCAAAGCATGAAAAAAAGTGCAGATAGAGTCTCAGCCAATTAAACATGAATCCAACCCCACTGTGAGTTGAGGAACGCCATCTGTTTATCTGGCTTAAACTGCTTTGATTAATTCTGTCTTAACTACAATAGCATTTCTTAATTCATAAGGCATATCCAGCTACTCTCTCTCTCTCTCTCACTCACTCACTCACACACACACACACACACACACACAATATTTGGAATAGGTTCTTACAACATGCTCCTGTTTGGGCTGCTTTTGAGGACTATGGAGCTTATGACCGCAATAAACGCTTATGTTAGTGGTATCTATTTACATGGCACATCTATTACTGAATGATTTTTCTCATACATATTTTCAAGAAGCTGAATAAAACCTTTAAATCTTTAATGGTTTGGCTCAAAGATGTTTGCATCAAAGTAATAGTTATTATAAATTTCTAAACTGAAGATTCTATCTTGCATAGATTTGTGTGAACAGGCTTTGGGTAAAATTAGTCAGTAATTGTATCAACATGTGCTGACGTGGATGGGCACTGTCATTATTGTTATTTAGGGAGATTACATAAGTATAACATGGACATGAGTAAGCCTAATAACAGTCTATATCAGTGGTTCCCAACCTTTTTTTTGGCCATGCCCCATCTAAGCATCTTTTAAATTATGATGCCTCCCCCCAACATATAATTCTTACTATTCAAAGAGTGAACTCCAACTCAAACAGAGGAAGCCTAAAAGGCCATTTACTTGTTTAAAACAAGGTTCCAAATTGCCCCCATTAAAAATCAAATTGCCTCCCTGTGGGGCAAAGGCCCCTTGTTGGGAACCACTGGTTTATACCTTTTATATCTATAGCTGATTAAAATGTTCAAATAGGCAGTAGTTAAATTCTTACTCTCCAGTGAATTGTGATAGAAGAACCTGGGATAAAGTTTAGTTTTTTAAAAAAATCAACCTTTTTCAATAAATGTGAAACTGGGTGAGTGAGGTAGAAGAGTTAGGTGACATGAATGAGAATGAAATGGAATAATATAAAATAATAACAACAATGATTGAGCTATTAAGGCACTGTGAAATAAATGAGAAAAATGATCATTTAGTGAATATCTGCTTAGAAAATGGTATCTTCCTTTCAAGTATCTAGTTGAAGGAACTCTATTCATTCCTACATATGGCAAAAATGAATAAAAAAACCTATGGTTTATTTCACTGTTAAACATAAAAGAGTGAGAACATTAGAGAAGGATATAAAGGCAATCAGAGGTTATGAATCCAAGCCAGACCACTTTTCAGTAGAATCAAAAGTGGAACTTAGGGAAAAAATATTAAAAAAGAAAAGAAAGTGAAAATAGAATGACTAGAGGAAGAGAAAGTATAAGTCCTCTCTGAAAAAGTAATACAAGATAAATTAATTTGTCATCATGATGAATAGAAAGTGGATATAAGGAACGACGATATGTAAGCAGCTTAGAACTAATAGAGAGAAAA
This sequence comes from Calamaria suluensis, assembly GCA_032468135.1. NCBI lineage: Eukaryota > Metazoa > Chordata > Lepidosauria > Squamata > Calamariidae > Calamaria > Calamaria suluensis. Next base: position 236,394 of record JANHFP010007493.1, on the reverse strand, counting down.
ATGTTGAAAGATCTTCAAAAATGAAGGTGTTATTCTAATATATGCTTATTTGATTTTTTGTTGCCATTTTTTATGTTCAGCTTACTTTCGAAATGTTCTTATGTTTCTATCTGAGTTGCAGTGGCATAGAAATAAGTTAAATAAATAAATGTATGAAGAGATGTATGGGAATAATTACTTTAATGATTTGTTTGAGGATGACAGTGATGGGGTGAAGAATACAACTGAAATGAATGCTACAAAGGGTAATGTCCAAAACAAGAATGATAAAAAGTCATATAAGATGTGGAACAGTTGGAAAATGGAGGCTATCCACGTGGACAGTATAAATAGGGAAATGTTAAAATATGGGTGCACTTTGTTTTAGAAATGTCTGTTTTTTAATATGTGTGTGAATGTTATTTCAAGACTACAGAATGAGTTTATTAAGTGTGTCTAGAAAGGTGCTTTGTTCTGACTGAAAGGACATTAAAGGAGACGCTGAACGAAAATACAAAAAAGTCCACTGTGGGTTGATGCTCTAAACAAGGATGTACCATTTTAAGGTAAAAAACTGAGAAAGGTATCATTAAGAGAAAGTTTATTACGTTGTAAGTGAAAAGACTTAAATTACGGATAATTTTTCAGAAATATTGAAGTCAATTTTATTGAATGTGATAAGAGATATATGTATATGATGAATGAAATATGAATGGGAATGAATGGGATGCTTAGGAAATGGTTCAACAATGACAGGGAATAAAACAAAAGATGTGATATTCCCTTGGTTGTTTAATTTATTTATGGACACACATAGAAGGAATGTGGCAACATCAAAGAAGTGTTGGTTTGGATGTCAATGTTGTGTACTTTTCTATGCAGACAATGCCTTGCTGTTTGGCTAGAAGCTGGGTAATGGGCTGGGTATTGATTGCATGATGCAATTGGAAGAATAGATGTGAAAATTAATGTTTCAAAGATACTTGGGAGAGAAAATGGAATGAACGATTTGTCAGTTATCTACAAAAAGCAAGAAATCTAAAACAAATTGATGAGTGTTTATACCTTACTTTAATGTTTACTGAAAGACAGAGGGGATTTTTTTAGGATATACAAATACTATTAGAAACAGTATGTGGTCTGTTGCAAAAAATGAATGGTTGTCAAAAAAATTATAAATGCCCATGTAGAGGTGATTTATTCTGCTCATTGTTATATGAAAGTTTAGAGCTGGGTAAAGCAGAAACCAATAAAAAGGCAGGTGAAGTGGGACTGATTACTTAAGAATATGTGTAATAAAACAAAATATAGGAGGAAAAAGAATGGATGCTAAAACAGAGTGGACTGAATACAAAAGTGACTGCTCAAAACAATAGAAATATTGTTTCTATTCAGGTGCTTTGTCATATGGTTAGAATGAATGAGGAACAGATTATACAACAAATATATGAAAGAAAAGTGAATGAGTTGAGAGGAAAGGCTTCTCACCAATCCTGCAGACTTCCTTCTGAATGTGTCCTCTGCAGGCCGGAAGAGGTTTACAGGGTCCACCTCTCTAGCAAGGGATGATGATTCAGGAAACAGAAGCTGGCCCAGGTTTCACAGAAAATCACTCTGCCCTCGATTACAATGGTCCCTTTCTTATCATGGCTCATCTCTCTTACAGAAGCAGAAATGCAGTCTACAAGCCAGAATGTAGCTACAATTCTCCCTTCACGAGCAGTGCTTCCACCCCAGCCTTTTCCAATTTCACATCCCCAAAATGTTTCTCCTTTTCTTTTCCTTGGGCTGATGGGCCCATAGTTGCACTTCCTGACACTTTGATTCAATCCTTACTTCCTACATCTTCTAGAAGCCCACTTCCTCTTGTAAGGAGAGACTGTAGGAGAATGATGTACGGAGACTGTAGCAGAATGACGTACAGGAGACTGTAGCAGAATGACGTACGGAGTGTGGATTGGTTGAGCTGTTCGCTCCTGGCTTAGCGGGAAGGAAGATGAAAGCTGATTGGTGTAACCGGAACTATATAAAGGCTGTCAGTCATGTTGACTGTGTTGTTGTTGCTTCAATAGCTGTTGTCGGAATGACTGGTGGCATTAGGTTCTTCAGGTAAATAAATGTTTGGGTTTAAGTACAATGGTGTCAGTTAGTTAATTGAACATGACACTTCCTATTTAGAGTTTGTGGGTGGCAGGGGTGAAATCCAGCAGCTTCTGACAGGTTCTGGAAAACCACTAGCGGAAATTTTGAGCAGTTCAGAGAACCAGCAAATACCACCTCTGGTTGGCCCCAGAGTGGGGAGGGAATGGGGATACTGCAGTATCCTTCCCCTGCCACACCCACCAAGCCACTCCCATAGAACCAGTAGTATAAAAGAATTTGGTTTTCACCACTGGGAGTGGGGGCAGGTTTCCAGCCAGCCAATCAGAAACTGCTGGCTGACTGGTCTATAAGAGAACAGCTGTTTCCAGTAAGTCCGAGAAGGTTTTACCTGTATAAAAATACTTGGCTGGTGAAGGAGATGAACAAACAGCAGCAGTTATAAATCTTTCTGTGAATCTCAGGTATGAGAAAAAAGCTGCTGAAAGAGCAGGGCTACATTTATTTATAACTTATGGCAGAAAAAAATTATCTAAAACACCCTCCTCCTCCTATTTTCCCTACAACAACAAACCTGTGAGGTGGGTTGGACTGAGAGGGAGTGACTGGCCCAAAGTCACCCAGGTAACTTTCATCGCTAACTCATGGTCTTCCGCTTTCTAGCCTGGTGTCTTACCATGAGACCAAACCAGTTCTAAGTTATGTTATATATTAAGGCTTATTTCTTTTCTAATGCTGATCATTACGGGGTGTAGAAGATACAATTTATTCTGCTTCATGACCTGGATTCAAGCTTTGTGAATGGTATAAACTATTCAGCACTTCTTCTTTTTTTTTTTGAAAGCATTGCTATCTGATTCTGTTCCCAGATCAGAAGCTCTGCCCTCCATTTATTTACTATGGGGAAAAACTTCATAGCTATAATTTTTGTTTGCTTGTTTATCAGAACAGAATGACAGTTGTGGGAAAGTTATATAGGGAGGAAACAAGTCAGCTTTCATAGCTGATTTCACAGCACAGAGGTTTTCAACCCACATGCCCTTTAAATTTGCTTTTAAAGTGCCAGTAACACCTTTTTTCCTTCAGTAGAACACAATGAATTTCAGAGGGCAGTTAGGTCACTTGTCACTTTGAAGGAAGAAAGTGTCACAGAAGTTCACAGAAACTGGTGCCGGTGTTTTCAAGCTGAACTCCTTTAAATCTAATTTTTAGTAGGTGCCCATTTTTGTTTGTTTGTTTGTTTTGCTTTGAGAAAAGTGTAATGACAAGTGTAAAAGAAAATGGATTTTACAGTGAAGGAATTCTGTGGCAAGTAACTGATAAATAAGAAAATAATGGTTCTTTTGGTGAAAGGGGAAATGGTGTTGATAAAGAATATTTATTCCCCTTCCCAAGTGTGCTCAAACTCTATGTTAGAGTGATTAGCTAAAAAGTAGAAAAGGAAGGAAGGAAGGAAGGAAGGAAGGAAGGAAGGAAGGAAGGAAGGAAGGAAGGAAGGAAACCTATCATCATACAATGGTCATAATAAGGTAATCACTATATTAAGGATCCCCGTTAGAAATTCTCTCCTCCCTTCCAATAAGTTATTATAGGGAACTGCAGGTGGTCTGATTGAAAGGGTCAGTCTGATTTGACAGCAGATTTATCTGTCAATAATTCCAATCCTCCTCCTCCAATCCTGATATTTTGACTCAGCCTTCCATCCTTCCGAGGTTGACAAAATGAGGACCCAGATTGTTGGGAGCAACAGACTGACATTGTAAACCACCCCGAGAGTCCTGTAAATCACTATGGAACAGTATATAAGTCTAAGTGCTATTGCTATTGTATTCTTTAAATTCATTTTCTGCTGCCACTGCTATTTGCATATAACATAGAACAAAGTAGATTGGATTTATTTGCTATGCCTCAGCAAAAGAAAAATCTGTTACAAATCATTCCAATCCACCCCAAATTCAGTTTTCCCACTTCTATATAACACTCCCTTATTAATTAAAGTTGCACACTGTGCTGTCTGAGAAACAGTATTGCATGTTAACCACGCAACATGATATAATAAAATGTGATTATGTGTGGAGTAATAAATACTATCTTGTCACAGTCATCAAATACTGTCGAATGCACTATAGTAGCAATTTTCAAAGTTATTATGAGGAATCTAAAATTATTCATATGTTCATTAAAGGTAAAGGTTGCCTTGCACATATGTGCTAGTTGTTTCCAACTCTAGGGGCTGGTGCTCATCTCCGTTTGAAAGCTGAAGAGCCAGTGCTGTCTGAAGATGCCTCTGTGGTCATGTGTCCAGCATGACTAAATGCCAAAGGCACACAGAGTGCTTTTACCTTCCCACCAAAGGTGGTCCCTATTTTTATACTTGCATTTTTAAATACTTTAGAATTGCTAGGTTGGCAGAATCTGGTACAAATAATGGGAGCTCACCTCATGAATCGAACCGCTGAACTGCCAACCTTTCGATTGGCAAGCTTAGTGTCTTAGCCACTGAGCCACCTCATCCCTCAATATAATGTTCATTAGAGATTACTTAATGAGAAGAACAGAGGGACAAAACTTAAATCTCCATTATGGGAACAAAGAGCCACAGGAAATGTTAAGTGTATTCCAGTTCATGTAGAATCTATATAAATTGAGCATTCATGTCCCAAGTTCCTTTGCTGTATACAAAGATTTAGATTTTCCCTGAGAGAGGTTAAAGTTCCCCCTTGAGAGAGTGAGAAAGAGAATTGCATAGTAGCTATCAGCATTGTTAAATAATGAATGAACAGTTTGATCATACTATGAAGGTATTCCCAGAAGAACAATGCTTGAGATTGCCTAAAATGCTCATATTTTGAATTAATTAAGATCCACAAAGAAAGAATGGTAAACAACCTCCTTCTTACTTTCTCTCTTCTTACTCTTATTCTGTATTTTACTTCTATTACACACCTACACATATGTATTCTTTCCACTATGCTGTTGGGGATTCTCTCAACTGACAATGATGGATCACCTAGATGTTTGTTAAGAGAAAATGTGAGGAAAACTGTATTTGATCAGACTGTTGGTTTCTACCAGCAATCTCTTAGATAATAATAAGTGGCTGTCAAGTCTCCTTTGACTTTTGTTGAATTCTTCTTCCTTCACTATATTCTTGAGACTTGAATATGAATGACACAATTCAATACCAGTATTAAAATAAGGAAATGATAACTAACATTCTATAGCTTTGTGGAGTTCCCAAAAACTAGTAAAGATAAGCAAAGAAAATAAAACAACTGTATTTACTGAAATGTAACACAGTGAATTTGCCACAAAAGTAAACATTGCTTTATCCAAAAATAGGGCATTGCTCATTCTTTTAAAAGAGACATTAGACATTTTTATCCTATTGTGGACAAAAATGCTTTTTAAATGTCAATGATTATTTAGTTCCTAGTGCTTCTGAATAATCCAAATTACTTTTACTATTTCAATATTGTGTCCAATATTTAATCCAGCCTGATTAAAGATAATTCCTTTCATTGCCCTAATCTTTGCTGGTTGAGAGGCAGCATATAAAAGTTAGTAGTATATTTTCCAGAAAAAAAAATACCTATAATATAAATGGCATCTGCAAAATCTATTTTATATGCATGATTTCATAAGGAATCTATTTCATAGATGTTAGGTTGAAAAACATGGAAAGCCTCTAGATGGCAGCCAAGAGTATGTCTACTGCCATCTAATAGTCACCCAAATTTTAGAGTAGAGTAGAGTAGAGTAGAGTAGAGTAGAGTAGAGTAGAGTAGAGTAGAGAAGAGAAGAGTCAGAGGAGAGGAGAAGAGAAGAGGAGAGGAGAGGAGAGGAGAAGAGAAGAGAAGAGAAGAGAAGAGAAGAGAAATGTTTATTGGCCAAGTGTG